>CM040983.1:24599964-24613798 GCA_022985145.1 Pangasius djambal | reverse complement strand
GCACACCAGGGATGGAGCTGAATATGAATACACTATTCTGACTGAACTGATAATGTGTTCTAAACAGATAGCAAGACAGATATGAATAGGAGGCGCACTATTTGTATCACAGGGCATCTGTTTGAGACTAGAGATGTGTATCAGAGCTTGGATCTCGCAGGACGCTTTAGTAATAAATAGCTTTCATATGTTAAGCAAAAAGTTATATTCCTGAAACGTATTCTTTGCCATGTCCACTGATGATGTCACTACCTCTACTGTAGTAACGGTTTCAAATTGGGAAGTGGAGGTTTACATGATGAACACAGACAAGTGGACTGATACACACAGTGAAACATCCCAGTGCAGTTATAGGAAATATAAGAACTCTTAGAGCACTACTCGACCAATCAGATTACAATTAGTGAACCAGAAGTAAGGTTGCAAGAGCAAGAGTGCTGTTGTACTGAATATCAGCAGTAGAATTCATTAGAACAGCATGACTGCAAGTATAATATTGTTTTTTCTTTTTTTTGTACAACAGTTCTACAAACAAGAAATTAATATACAGCGTGTCCCAGAAGTCTCCATACACAGGGGACTGTGTTTGCCGGCACCACTTCGATTGTGTCTGTAGGTACAGCATTACCTTGTACCTAGAGTCACTGGCCAGATGTCTAACTCCACTGTGTAGGTGTCAGATGATTCTCTAGCTATTGCTAGTACTTTTCCTTGTTAAACGTAGCCGAAAATCAGCCTACTTTCCCTGAGTAAGGACACAAGCAACACTGCAAATGACCAACCACAGATTTCCTGAGAGCCTGTCAGCAAATACATGAGATTATCATATTTACTCACCACTAACTGCTTCAAACTAACCGCTGGAATAACTTTTCCGAGTTAGTTTTTTTTAGGGTTTTTTTGTGTCAGTATTCAATAGTTGGTTCACCCTGTGTATGGAATTGCAAATACAGCAAAGTGCATATAGACAACGAGATTTCGACCTTCAGCATTCGAAAGCCTGAGAGACTCATAACCAAAATTTGGATAGTTTAACAAAAGGAAATGAAAAGCAAAATTATATTTAGTATTATACGCATTAGAAGGGCGCTCAAGATTGTTATAAATAAATAAATAAATAAATAAATAAATAAATAAAAAGCTGATTATTTTAATCTATAACTGCAGGAGCAAATGATAGCCAGACAGGTCTTGTAAGTTTCATAGATAAGTGGTTTGTAAATCCTTTCAGATAACTTTAGATAAGTGAAAGGAAGTAAATGAAAGGCTAGGTGCACCAAAACACAAAATGAGTAACTGTGTGTAACTAAATGCTTTTACTGAACACTGCACAACCTTTGAAAATGTACTGATACATATACAGCAAAACCGAACACACAGGTTAAAGGGATCAACCTTTCAAAAGGTTTCTGGGGGATTTTGATCCTATAGCTCCTGAGCCTTGCTGCCTGCTTTAGTGGTTCTGTACACTGATGACTTGTCGCAGCCCAGTTCACTGATCACAGCATCCAGGATTCGCTACCTGAATTTCTCATGCTGCATTAGACTTACCTTCGAAGTGGGAAGTCAGCTCCATGCACCTGAGCTACCAAAAAAAAACATGGACAGCTCTATGTTTTTCTTTTGTTAGCAACAAGCTAGCCAGCTAACTGGCAGGAATTCCGAGTTGAGGGGGTGTTTTCTTTGCTTTTTCCTAGTTGGAGGTTGAAAATGAGGAGTTACGAGTTTTAGTCGAATGCAGCATAAAGTTCTAACCAAAGACTTTCATCAGACGGTAAACCGTCAAGCTAGCCAGCTAACTGGCAGGAATTCCGAGTTGAGGGGGTGTTTTCTTTGCTTTTTCCTAGTTGGAGGTTGAAAATGAGGAGTTACGAGTTTTAGTCGAATGCAGCATAAAGTTCTAACCAAAGACTTTCATCAGACGGTAAACCGAGCTCATGATCGAACTGTGGAGCTGTGAAGTGCCAGCGATACCCACTGCACCATCCGTTAAAGGAGAAACGTGTGTATATGACTATTTGCTTGTGGATACTTTTGTTTCAGAGTAACATTGGTTGTTAATCAGTTGCTGTGATAGTGTGTGGTGAAATGCAACAGTTGCTGGATGTCATCACAACAAAATTACAACCGAGTGAAGAGTGTCGGGTCATGTGGTTGGAAAGGGAAAGTGGCAACAAAGCCCTGAACAATGGTTTTAGCAGCTAGTGCTTTACTCTACATTAACTCTATGAATGTACAAGTCAGCTTTTATAGAACCTTAACTAAATAACTGACCTAAACTAACTAAAAATTGACCTTTTTTTTTTTTTTTTAAAAACTAATCGAATCTCTTCCAAAGCCATATGATTGAAATTTACACTGAACATTCACATTTTATCCATTACTGGCTGATGACCTGAATTGATTGAAATTACACCTTTTTTTTTTTTTTTTTAAATAATAGTTTTCTTGCAGGAAAAGGAGAAAAGTAAGTCGATCTGTAGCTGGACCATTTCCGTTGCTTAGGGATCATTTTGTCACAGACTGTACACATCTGCAAGCACTTTGTGCTTTTAAAACTCAACAAGTTTTGTCCCACTCAATTACATGCAAATGTTCAAATATTACCTGGATACCTGACTGTCAGCTCATGATGTGTGTAAGTGCAATATCTGTACTGTACAGGCAAAATATCACCTGCGTAAGAACACTTTCCACAACAACAATAACAACCACCACCACCAATAACGTCACAAGCTACATTTATTGAGATACAAGTAAAAAGTAGAGTATGTAAAAAATACAAAACCTGTATGCTTCATATTCTTTCTAATAAGGTTCATACAAAGTGCATAGCTACAATACATGCCTGTAGAGTACAAACGACAGAGAAGAAACTGAAGCAAAGTAACAGGCAGGTACTGGACATAATTTTACCTGAATTAAGAGAAGAAAAAAAAAAAAGAAAGAACAAATACAGCTGTCATGATGTGCTTAAAGTGTGAAATCTGTGTAAAACCATGGGCTATGCCGTGATGTGTGTTCCTTTTATATTTAAAAAAAAATTGTGATGTGTTGCAAATAAATATAAAATAAATAACAGAACGAATATTATAACCATTCAGTTCAAAATATCTTAAATTATTTACAGATAACCGAGTGATATAGTGAGACAGATTATTCTAGAGTTGAGAAATAACAGAAATGCATGATGATGGATAAAACCGGAAACTCTGCAGAACTACAGTTAAATGTCATTATAACGTCGTCACACAGCTGCCAACACTGATCAAAGCACTAATTTACAAAAAGCAAAAAAGAAAACAAAATAATAATAATAATAATAATAATAATAATAATAATAAGTTTGTCTAATGGAGTGTTTTTCATTTTAAAGAATAAAATCAGTGTGTTTCTCTGAGGAGAAAAAAAAAAAAAAAAAGTCGTAAAGAAAAAGGAATTGTTCCCTCATATCTGACACACGATACGTCCCTCTGAAATGTTTTCTATTGCTTAAGGTGTATTAAGAATCAGCTGCTCTTTAGTGCCATCTTCTGAAAAGGAACATGCATGTTAAATATAGGAAAAAAATAATCTTTTTAAAAAAATTAAAAAAAAAAATAAAAAAAAAAAAAGATTTATTGTACAGTACATCAGGGAGGGAAAACCCAAAACAAAAAACATAATTACAACTCAATGCAGAGGATTAAATAATAATATTTTAGGGTAAAATAAGAAAAGGACTTTTTAGCATTTTTGATCCAAAAAGAAAACTAGGATGAAATTTAAAAAAAAAAAAAACCCTTATAAACTAATAAACTAAGAGAACAAAACAAGCAAGAATGACACCACACACACACAAAGATTCAGTCCTTACAAAACATCAAAATAATGTATAACCATTTTTTCAGTAAAATATTTACAAAAGCAGACTAAAGACAGGAGGTTGTGTTTGTGAAAGTGTGTGTCAGTAAATAATTAAATAAGACTTGATTCTGTAACAAATTCTTTTTTTTTTTTTTTGGCTAAACTGCTGATGTCATATTCCACAATTTAAAAAAAAAAAAAAAAAGGATTTCTTAGAACACGACATTGCCATTGCAGTAATTATTTTATTTTTAATTTTCTTTTTTACCTACAAAAATATATGTGTATATATTTTTTTTTTATTTATTAGAGTTGTATCAAAACCTAGCTAAAACAAACCGTCAGATAAACAAACAAACAAAAACCAATCTGGACATCTTCAATCGGCCGTGCAAGATTCATGCGGATTCTCTTCGGGACAAACGGCTTTGCTTAGCTTTCATGCATGACATGGATATTGCTGAAAAAGTGGAGCTCTAAATATTTACACAACTACACGTGGGGTGATGGAAAGCGTTTTGGCTGGCCATCGATTAGCTCGTCTCAGCAGCACTGTAATGCTGAGCGAGTAATAAGTGTGTGGTGAAACACTGACCTGGGATCTGAGCTTGGGATGAAAGAGAGAGAGCTTCTGCTGGAATCAGTGACGAGACTGACGCTGCATTCGACTTACCTCAGAAGTAGGAGCAGCTAACTGTGATGAGTGATGTATATTTCCCTCCTCAAAACAGTGAACTGCAGAGTCAGTGTTCTAGATTTAACAAGTGAATATGCCTGTATGTTGACGGATCTAAAGTAAATACTTGTATATACAGTGTAACTCATTTAAAGGTAAGAAGTGCTGCTGTGTTTACTGCTGATGCTGTGAGCGGCCATGTTGATTTGATGTCACTTGCTGAACTCGGGGTTGAGGAGACGGCCCCGAGCTCCTGAGTTATGACCTTTAGTCGAAAGCAGCCTGAGTTCTGAGTCATAATGAAAAGACAGATGAATAGAAAAAGGAACCTGTTATAATGTCAAAGGTTTCGTTACAGCACAGCTCAGTCGTGCCATTAAAACCTGATGATAAAAACGACTTTCCTCTACTGACTCAGTACCTTCTACTTCTTCATGCTGTATGGAAAACCAGCATACTGAGCAAAAATGCAACTCACTACACACACAGAGATAAGTGTTGGTGGGGGGGGTCCATATGTTGAGGGTGATGGGGAAAATTAAATACGTGAGTGTACAACAATAATTACACGTGCACACCAAAAAAAAAAAAAACAGTAAGGTTGTTGATCCCACCTCAGAGAAAACGTTCCAGCTGCTCTTGTAGAAAATCGAGAGAACTTCTTTACGAGTGCCTGAAGAGCACATAACCCCTCAAACCCCGTAAAATCAGTTCACTGGGAATCAGTCACCACTCCTCTTCCTCCTCTCCCTCTGTTTTGAGAGGCAAAGGCGGAGACGGAGAGTCGGGTCGTGCGAGCGGAGACGCCAGCATGCTCTGACTCGCCTGTCCTTCCTCTTTCTCCAGCTCTGCGTCCTCTTCCTCCTGCTCATCCTCCTCTTCCTCACGCCCCTGCTCCTGTTTCTTCTGACAGCAGGGTTTATAGAGATGGGGGTCGATAAGCACTTCTCCAAAGCGGCCCTTGTAGATGATGCCACAGCACACCCGCTGCCTACAGAGACGCGTTCATTCACACGGATTTAGAGCACAACAGTAATGTGCAAACAGTAATCTACTTGAAAATTGCAAAACTACTATTTTAATAACACAAGTGCAAGTGCTGTGCAAAAGTCTTAGGCACCCTATTTTTTTTTTTTTTAGTACAAACTTAGTTATAGATTAGTATTTTCTGACTTCTACATTATTGATTCAGTACAGAAACCTTTTAGATTCCAAACATTAGTTTTCCAGCACAAAATGAAATGTTACAGAAAAATGTTTGTATGTCAGTGAAGAAAGCAGCAGATTCCATAAGAGACACTTTTCAGATAGAAACAGAATGAAGGCTGCTGGGTTTCGCTGCAGAAATAAGAAGCGAGTCGACAGTCAAAGTCTCCAGAAGAACTGCGGCTGCTTCTGCAAGATGCTCAGTAACACTTACAGCTCGTTATACACTGCACCTGAGAGACTGTTTTATTTTAAAAGCGAAGGATCGTCACATTAAATATTGACCTTGTTTCATTTATTACTGTTTACTGCTCTTTAAATCTAGGGACAAATCAATGGTTAGAAGATTTCTTCAGTGTTAAGTATATCTAAAAAAAAACAGCTATTAAATCATAAATAATATATTCTAATTATTCATGTCTAGTTGTTTTAAGTATTCGCCTTGCTTTCCACTGTACACTGTACAGCTTTTTCAGCCATTCTGAAATTATCTACAGTGCCACACATCCTTCTGGACACATCTAGAGCATGATGCCTCTTTACAGGTAACATTTATGTTGCTGAGTGCCAGCATATTAGGATTATTTTATACATGCGTGTGTGTTTATATCTTCGTCAGGAATACCTTACAGTTACCAGCCAGATGTCCCCATGAGGGGGAGGAAAACAAACAAACAAAAAAAAAAAAAAAAAAACTTTCCATTCATTACAGACATTTTCGTTTCGTTTCGTTTCGTTTCGTTTCCTCCTTCGGTTTTGCTAGTGGAAAATGATTTTCAATTAGGTCTATTTGGAAATACCGGGTTTTGTCTTTTAATACCATTTGGCTACAAAGCTGCACATTTAGACAAGGCTCTACAGTTTGGTCTAGAGTGGCAGAATGCTGAGCGCTGGCCCAGTTTATACATGTACACACAAACTGTACACAAACATGAGCAGCATCTGAATACATCAGACAGCTTAGTTACGCAGTCCAAGCAGACTCTTCAGGTTGTATGTTACTGTAAACTATCGTCATTAACTATCCTGTTGAAACGGACAGAAATTACATCAGCAAATGCCACGAAAACAAACTAATGCACACCTTCTCCAGTAGGTCAGGTCCAAGAAGGAGAAGACTGGCGAGCGGGCGGAGCCGGGAGCCAGCTCGGAGTCAGAGCCCTCATCTGATTGGTTGCTGTAGCTGGGAGACTGGGCAGGGCTAGCGCTGGAGGTGGTGCTGTGAGCATCAGAGTCTGGACAGAGGGATATAGCACTACTGTTATCATGCTGAGAAAAAAAAAATAATCACAAAATCAACCTACGGCCAGTTTTCTAGAAGCTTTGTAACGTTATTCTGCATTTGACTACACCTCGTGACTCAACGTCCGACCAGCAAACCAAAGAAAACAGCTCCTCAACTCGCAATTCCTACTTGTAAACTGTAACTAAGACCTTCCAAATTTATTAAGCAATGATTCCTTAAAAAGGCCCATTTTTCAAAATGTATTATTGATACATGTTCTAATATATCTGTCTATAACAGTGTTTGTTAAATAGAATTTTTTTGTCTACATAATCCAGATTAAGGGTGAGCGATAGGACAAAAATAGCCCATGATTCTCAAAGGCATTTCTACAACACATGATATGGGTCAATAAATATACAGTCAGGTCCATAAGTATTTGAACAATGACAATTTTTGTAATTTTGCCTCTGTACACCATCACGATGGATATGAAATGAAGCAATCAAGATGTGATTTGAAGTGGAGACTTTCAGACTTTTAACACGTTCAAGGGGTTTAACAAAAATATTGCATTAACCGTTTAGGAATTACAGCCTTTTTATATATGTCATGTCATGTCAACAAAGTCCCTCCATTTTGTCTCCACAGTTTGTCCAATTAATTTTGAGCCTAATAGCCATAAATATTAGGATTATTTTTAATACTTGGATGCAAAGTCAATGACTGCCTGAAGTCTGGAACCCATGGACATCACCAAATGCTGAGCTTCCTCCCTGGAGATGCTTTGCCATGATTTTTGAAGTTGCTGCTTGTTTGTTGGTCTTTCTGCCTTCAGTTTTGTCTTCAGTAAGTGAAAAGCAGCTCAATTGGGTTGAGGTCATCGGACATTTAAGAACATTTAATTTCTTTGCCTTGAGAAGCTCTTTGGTTGCTTTCGCTGTACGTTTTGGGTCATTATCCATCTGTACTGCGAAGTGATGCACTAGTGGTTTTGCAGCATTTGACTGAATCTGAGCAGAAATTAGCCCTATACACCTCAGAATTCATCTTGCTACTTCTGTCAGCAGTCACATCATCAATAAACACCAGTGAGCCCGTTCCATTGGCAGCCCTACACGCCCATGCCATAACACTTCCTCCACCATGTTTGACACATGATGTGGTATACTTTGGATCATGAGCTGTTCCTTTCTTTCACCATACTTTTCTCTTCCCATCATTCTGGTACAAGTTAATCTTGGTTTCATCAGTCCAAAGAATCTTATTCCAGAACACAGGAGGCTTTTTTAGATGTTTTCTGGCAAAGTCTAATCTGGCTTTCTTGTTCTTGAATGCTACCAGTGGTTTGCACCTTGTTGTAAACCCTCTGTATTTACATTCATGAAGGCGTTTCTTGATTGTAGACTTTGACAATGATACGCCTACCTTCTCCAGAGTATTCTTGACTTGGACAGATGTTGTGAAGAGGTTTTTCTTCACCAAGGAAAGAATTCTGTGATTATCCGCTTTAGAGGTTTTCCACCGTCTTCCAGGACTTTTGGTGTTGCTGAGCTCACCAGTGCATTCCTTCTTTTTAAGAATGTACCAGATTGTTGATTTGGCCATCCCTAAAGTTTCTGCTATCTCTCTGATAGGTCTGTTTTGTTTTTTCAGCCTAATGACCTCCTTCACTTGTATCGACGCCTCTTTGGACCACATATTGAAAGTTTCCATGAACAGCTACCAAATGCTAATTCAACGCTCGGAATCAACTCCAGACCTTTTACCTCCTTAATTTATCATGAAATAATGAGGAAACAGGCCACACCTGGCCATGAAACCGCTTATCAGTCAATTATCCAATTACTTTTGAGCCTGTGAAGATGGAGGGACTTAAAAAAAAATAAATAAAAGATTGCTGTAATTCCTAAACAGTTAACATGATATTTTTATTAAACCCTTGAATTCAGGCTGAAAGTCTCCACTTCAGTCATATCTTGTTTGCTTCATTTCATATCCATTGTGGAGGTGTACAGACAAAATTACAAAAATTGTGCCACTGTCAAAATGGACCTGACTGTACATTGATTCGAATAACTAATATAAATTCTAACTGTTTGATTTGTATGTCCACAAAAATAAATCTTTAAATATTTTTTATTCAGGAAATGTTTTACCTTTTTATCATTTTGAAGATTAAGAACAAAACTTAAGTACAATGTATGATTAAAGTAAAGATACGATTTAAGTAAGATTTGTGTTAAATTTTATAATTATGAGATTTTTTATACAACACAGACATATTTGCTAAGAAAAAGTGCCTTATTCCATTGGCAGATGAATTTTCTTCTTTCTAGAAATAAATGCCTGAAACAATAAAAATTATCTACCAATAATGGAACAAGATAATTTCAAGCTTATTCAAGATTTAATCACTTGCTGTGATGTTATTTTTGCAGTGTCCAGTTAGTCTGCAATTAGATTTATCTAAAATAAAACATTTTTAAAAATCTAAAAATAAATTATGATCTCAGAAAAGCATATCGTGGCATAATTTATCATGCTACTGATGATATATTGTCATATCAGCCCTAATCCAGACTTTGTTCATGTAATGTAAAAAAAAGACACTCACTGTTTCTTTTCAGTTCATTCTGCACTCTGCAGATCTGACTTGGCCTGATTCTTCTAGAAAGAGGCTTCACTTTCTTAGACTTTACTGTCATCTTCAGGCTGGGTCCACCTCGCGCATCCACCACCTGTAGATCACCCAAGTGCATGGTGAAATAAATGGCCACTTGGGTTCAATCACAATCACCAAATGACCTTTAACTCCTGGTAACTGGTTATGGAGAACTTAGTTTTGCTTACATGATTCCAGTTCTTTTTGGATCCGACCGGAAGCTTCTTCCAGCGTTTCACCAAGAGCACGCAAGCATTACAAATTTCTCCAGAGCGGGTTTCGCAGAGGCTGCAGGAACAGCAGACCACAAAGTCTAACCGTGCATCCTGACAGATTTTAATTGGGTTTGTATTTCAGTGCAATGAGGACACTCCTTTCAGAGAATGCAAAATTTTAATTCAACTTCATATAAGCATTACTCATATCATTTTGGGATTTGTAGGTATGTGGGTTTCATTTTTATTGCACAGAATCAATTCGCAACAAACACATATGATGAAGTCGGCGACTATGCAAGAGTTATGGCTTATCGGTTGTATCGTGAGTGGAACAGAAGCTTACCCAAAGCAGCTCTGGAAGTCTCTCTCATAGCGTTTGCTGTCTGTGAAGCGAGAGCTGGAAGATTTCGCCCTGCAGATACAGCATCCGTTCAGACTGCGGTACATCTTTGGCTTATGGAAACCAAACATCTGGAAGGACGGGTACAATGAGAATGTGAGTGTTAATGCATTAATGATTACTGATAAAGCTGCAATTCAAATCAAAACTCGTAACTCGTAAAATGCCTCCCCAGATCGGAATTCCTACTCGGAAAACGAAAAAAGAAAATGATGTAAGTTCCCACTTCCGAGGTAAGTTGAATACAGCATAATACACTGTATGTAGCCTCTATAAACCATATGTGCAAACAATTCAATTTATATAAACATAATAAATACATTATCTTAAATATATATGAATAATTTAAAACACTCTGGTTGACTTAGCAATTTGTGTTTTCGGGGTGCGTGTGTGTGTACACACCACAGGGATGTGTTATTTACCCTATAAAACATCTGGGCAGTATCACAATACTGGTAGTAGACGAAATGCTTCTGCTTTAAACTGAATAAAAAGTATTGCAGTGTTGATTTCTATTCAGAGACTAAACCAGTCTGTTACTTCACCAAATTAAATCAGTAGTCACACAAAAGCTACTACTGCGTGTAGTAAAGAATGATCTGTGACTTATACAAATGTACAGTTATCTCCGCCTCACACACACACACACACACACACACACCTTTGTTCATAGTGGGACCTTCTATTGACTCAAACCTTAACCTTAATAACCAAAATGAAACCTTTTGGCTCACAACCAAATGTCCCCATTACGATATAACACACACACACTTGTGAGCTATGACTGCGTTAATTAGACCCGTGTGTGTGTGTCGCATCACTGTTGAGGATTATTACACACTCGGCTTGTTCGTGTCCAGTGTAATGAGATAAAGATGCTCACACCCTGTAGCTGCTGTTACACTTCATGCTTTAGAGCAGGATTACACACCACGAGCCTGTTTGTTTGGGTCTGACGGAGCGAGCGCGCGCCGCCGTGGCGCGAAGGCGCGAGCTCGCTCAGTCGCTTCTCTGACGTCGTTCAAACATGGCGCCGCCTTCCAGAGGAGGAGGAGGAGGGAGGGGTACAAACATGGAGCCTCGTAGTGCGAAACCAGCACAAAGTACACACAAACACTTCTGAAATTGATTCAGTTGACCAGCTGCAGGCTGCTTAAACACAGTGTGCGGGTTTAAGAGAATGAAAATAAAAGCCAGGGTGAGAGAAGTGCAGTGAAGTGCAGGGAAGTGAAGTGCGCCATGCTGGCGCGGAAGCAGGACACACTACCACTACCACCACTCAACCACCACCACCTTCAGCTCGCCTCGGAGGCTTCACGGGCTCCGAGCTAATCCACATCTGCGCGCTGGAAATCATACCAGAGCGACTTCCGCAGCTGGATTAACAGCTGGAGGAGGTGATGAGGTGGAGTTCATACTCCTGCACCACTCATGCTCTTTGTCTGTTAGTGCGCGCGCCGCTGCGTCACACACCGACTCCATGCTGAGTACTCGTCTCTCTCTCACACACACACTCCATCATGGTGTTAAACCAACACACCTATCCGTGCATACTTCTTTTATATGCAGTGGATTAAAATCCACCCAAACCCCTTTCCACGGGGATTTCAGTCCAAACACACGACAGCAGCGTCAAAGTCCAGCATGTCATAACACCCTTAGCGCTCGGTCAACTCTGAAATTCAACTTAAGATCAGAAGCAGCTACTTGTACAGCCTGTATAACAAGACACACGAGTGCTTATATTAGGATTATTTTCAATCCTCAGTGTGCAGCTGTGGCGCTGCAGGATGCTGTGAGCGCGTGCAGCAGAGCTCGCAAGGATGCAAGTTTGTTTTGAAGCACACCCACCATCATGAGGAGCAGGGGTGCGTGTGTGTGAGAGAGAGACAGAGACCACATACATACACACAGTTAAAGAGCTGCACCAGCAAACAAACAAGACAAGAAATAAGAGGACTGTCCCTGAAAGAACTTTCCCCGTCGTGTTTGCGCATGACCTCGTCACCAACACATGGAGCAGAGACCAAAAACACCCTCTGAATACATCCAAATCTACACAGAAAGTGGAATAAAGTGAGAATATCGAGTAGGATCAAGCATCTCCTATTAAACACGGTTAGAGGAGAGATGCGCGCGCCTTAAAATGGCACCGCAAACACCGCACCGCCGGGAACATGTGCCTAATGCGCAAAAAAAAAAAAAACCCTGAGACTCATCACTCTTACAAAACACTGCGCACATTTCCCTGCCATCTCTACAAGTGTAAGAAAGTGGGCTGTGCGCGCGCAGAGACGCGGTGCAGTCCCGCATCGCATCGCACCGCACCGCACTCCCGCATTGTCACAGCCATGACACGCAAACTTACTAAAATAATAATAAAACTAATCATAATCATCATGCAATGCTTGAACAGTTCAGTGACTTTTTTAATAAGTAAGAAGAGCCCCTCTCACCGTGCTGAAGCTCGATCAGGCGACTTGAACGCGTCTGGCATTAAACAATGCGCCACTGCTAAGCACGCGCGCGACCTCTCACTTTCTTTCTGTCTCGGCGTAGTAAACGGTGTGCGCATGCGCCAGCGGCGCCGTCCACCATTTTCTGAATTTCTTCAATCAACCTCATTTGCATACGCGGCTGACGTCGAGCTGCGTCTGCATTGTATTGTCCATATAAGGACGAGAAAATTACGCGGGAAAGAGGGGCGGGGTCCCGTTGCCATGGCTCCCTGCCTTTCAGAATGTGTGCGAGTGGGCGGGGCTACAGCTCGCCACAGGCTTCACAGCAGCTGCGCAGATGTGACGTAAAAAGCACGCGCGCTCGTAAAGTCGGTCAAGGAGGGAAAGAGGGGTGTGCGTGTGTGCTGGATTTATATACAGCACTACAGAGAGGAGAGTAATGAACCATAACACAATCCAAGCTTTAAGATTTAAGATATTTATCTGTCACACACACAGTTATATACAGTGTATAACAGTGAAATGAAAAACCTGGCCTACTCTTCTTTAGTCTGTGCATTTAAATACTAAATTAAAAATCAGAAATGAATAAGAAATAAGACACAATAATAAGAAATGCGTGTGTAAAAAATGGATGTATAAAATATGCGAGTATGTTATGTGTAGTAACAACACCGAGTGCAGTGTGCGGCGTGACTGCAGAGGTGTTATGGAGTGGTGGACATGTGTGTACTGAGGAGTGTGATGGCCTGAGGGAAGAGGCTTTGAGCTGTTAGTAGAGCAGATACTGAACTGTTTCTAATGATACGATATTTTATTTTTTAAATGCTGTTGTGCACATTTTCCCACAGACATTGTACTATACACTATATACAGCCAAAAGTATGTGGACACCTTTGTGACCATCACATCACCCATATGTGCTTGTTGAACAACTCATTCCAGATTTATTCCCCCTGTGTTTGCTGTTATAATGAGCTCCACTCTTCTGGGAAGCTTTCCACTAGATGTTGGAGCGTGGCTGTGGGGATTTGTGTTCATTCAGCTACAAGAGCATTAGTGAGGTCAGGCGCTGATGTTGGTGAGGAGGTCTGGGGTGCAGTCGGTGTTCCAGTTCATCCCAAAGGTGTTCAGTG
>CM040983.1:24572094-24589799 GCA_022985145.1 Pangasius djambal | reverse complement strand
AAAAAAAAAGAGAAGTGTTAACTAAGGAAGTTACACTATTTGCATCTTATTAAACAATCAAATCAAAATGATAATCAGTGATATTTGTTAAAGAGGCTGTTTTCTCTGCTCTCCTGCTCTGTTTAACACACACGCGTTCACACTGCACCAGTCCACTTGCTCAGTGCTGCCTGAATCATGAGACCCTCAGATTGAGAGTCAGAGTCAGAGCTGATTAAACACAGCCTCTGGTTTCATCAGACAGAACGTAATTTAATACACTACTTACTGACTACACCTTCATATGCGTGCATTTCTTCTTTACCTCCCAAGTGCTAGATTACCACGCTATGCTAAACTCTACTAAAATAACTGTTTATTTGTCTTCCTAAAAAAAATAATAATAATAAAATACAGGCTTGTACTAGTTTTTGGCACATCATTAACAATGAGCGTTAGGACTGTAACCTCTCAGAAGAAAACAGCCCTGATGGAGAAGAAAAAAACACCACCACCAGGACAGTAAAATGATTAAAACTGATAAAAGAGCTCGTTCCGGTTCACTAATCTGATCATCTGATTGGTCGAGTAGCGCTCCAATTGTGCTTATAGTTCCCATAACCGCACTGGGACGTTTCGCTGTGTGTATCACTCCGCTCGTCTGTGTTCATCACGTAAACCTCCACTTCCTAGTTCGAAATGGTTACTACAGTAGAGCTAGTGACATCATCCGCGGACATGGCAAAGAATACTTTTCAGGAATATAACTTTTGGTTTAAAAGATGAAGATGAAAAGGAAGAAGGAGACGCCACCTTTAACCTGAAAGTACTGTACAAATCAGTGGGAACTAGCCGGCTACAAAGTGAGCGTGGCTTCTTCAGGATTTATTTCCACTAGCGAGGCAAAAATAAACACAACAGTTGGCCATATTGTGTCCAAAATGTTAGTTGCTAGTTAGAACTGCTGTATAAAAGCAATGTGTGTGTTATACTGAATATCAGATGTTCACTGTAACTGCACACTTGCTTGTGTGATATTGCTTAATTAACTACACTGATAACACAGTCAAAACTAATGAAATATTGTGTTTTGACCAAAATGTCTTTGGCTTTGACACCTTTACTTTACTTTAGCCATACAAATATTTCACCGAAACTACGTGAGAATCTCTTTTATTCACTTTCCAACCTAAAGCGAAGGATTTCTGCAAAGAGCCAGATTAACGAACACAGCGGTAAATGTAGTCAGTGCTAGCTCCGTGTGATTTCCTCCCACAGTGAGCGTCACGCCTCGGTCAGCTTGTTGGATAGCTGCAGTACTGTGCAGGAGTCAGATCTCACCTGCTTGGTTTGAATCAAATGGCCAGCACTTCTGTACTTCTTGTTAATTATTTGATGGAAAAAAAAACAACAACAACAATGATGGCAACACGTGTGGTACATTAATTCAGATTTTTGAGTCAAGCAGCCATGCAGTATTTATTTATGCAGGTCAATCTTAAAGTTCTACACGGAGCAAAACAAACGGATCAATACAGTTTGTAATCAGACACTGGCTAATCAAAATGTCTGTGAGCTGCACTGAGAATAGGATCTTTAAATTTGATCGGATTTTTTGATGCAAACAAACTTGTTAAAAAATGATTTTTTTTTTTATTTTTTTTTTTTTAAATGCCATGCCAATGAGAAACCTATTTCAGTTGAGGTCTGTAGTTTTCAGAACTGTAAGTAGTACTAAACGTCATGGGCTTTACTTTAATGCTCTAAACTCGGACACGCTGCACAGCTCTATCGCCATGAGCAACCGTTGCCATGTAAACGGCAGCGCTGATGTCAGGGCACTCACATCAAACGTCATCTCCAGGACGTTCTTCGGTATCTGCATGACGCCAGAGTCACCTAGTTCACCCGACACGCACACCCAGGGGTTCGATGTGGTCATGGCGTTGCTCAGCTTCTTGATAGGGATGATGACGGCGCGATACGGAATCACTGAGGGGACAAACAAAGAAGCGCGGCTTCAGTGTAAATGAAAATAGTAAATAATAGTGAACAACCACCACTGATACAGAAGGTTCAACCTCCATCCCTATTGTAAAATAGAACACATCTGCTACTATCACCAACATTAAAACTGTTAATTATGCATGATGATAAAGAAGACATTCCTAGAAACCATTTTTATTCGGGCTTTAAAAAAAAAAAAAAAAAAAGAATAGAGTCAGATAGCATCTGCGCTGTTTTTTTTTTTTTTTTACGAGCGGATTCTGTACAGCCATTGTACAATGTGACTTTTGTGTAATTAGAGGTTTGCGAGAAGAAGAAGACAAAAGGGAGAAGATGAAAGCAATGTGAAGGAGGTGGAGGAATACGAGGACTTAAGAGTGATTTAAGGAGAAGTCTGAAAGTTTTCATAACATGTAATGTAATGTGTGTGTGTGTGTGTGTGTGTGTGTGTTGGGTATTTTGTGTAATCAGGCTGAATTTGTCATTGTATGAACTAATGCGAAGTGTTATTTGGAAAAACACAACACTAGCAATAAGAAGAAGCTGGTGAAGGTGGATGTATGTGAAGTGCCCTATTCTGCTAGAGCTCTGCTCACGCTCACTGGGACTGTGGAGGAAAGGGGAAAAAAAAATAGACCTGTGGTGAATAGTTGTTAGTGTGACTCTGTGTGTGTGTGTGTGTGTCTATATTTATTTCTCTCGGTGCATGATTTCCTTCCTAGGGTGTGATGCAGGATGTTCATGCCTCGAGGATACACATCACAGTGTCCTGACCTGAGCGCACATCATTCCACAGAACACATTCATGTCTCTGTAAGGTTACACCAAGGCCTCACTGCACATTAAATGCACATTAAAATGAGCAATAATTCACTTTTATATATTCACTATTCTCCCCTCTGCAACCATTTCCACAGGCAGGTCCGGAAAAATCACGGAGCTGCAGGACATTTTGGCCAAAACATCGGGGCAAGGTTCCTGTGTGTTTGCTTTACCGAGTATGCATGATTGTCTGCTAACAGAGAAGAACGTTTTGGTGAGAAGCCGGCGTGTATTAAGGCAGAAAGCGTATCGTGTGCACGCACTGATGGTGGTGAAGACGCTGGTGAAGCAGAAGTAATCCACTGTGTTCAGACTCAGCAGATGGAAAAGAAACTGCTCCTTCTCTTCTTCACACCGCAGGAAGGCATAACGCTTATACAGCTTCCTGTGGATGTGTTAAAAAAAACTTATTATTACACACACAAAAAAAAAAATACACACAATGTACACAACGCCCACAATAATTATTGGCACCCTTCACAAACTTGAGCAAAAATGATGGTATATAATAGAGAACAAATTTTCCACTCAAGTAACAGGAGGAAGTATTTATCTTTCTTACGAACATAACTCACACCGGAACTACTTTATGTTTCAAATAAGTATTTTCTGAAAAAAACTGAGAAACACCCATAATGAGTATTTCAGACGAAACATGGAGGTGGATCGCTGATGCCGTTTCGCGACTGGTGCTTCAGGGGCTTTTGGGAAGATTAATGGCATCATGAATTCTGCTGTGGACCAGAATAATCGGGTTGCCTCTGCCAGGAAGTTCAGAGCTGGCCATAGACAGAGCTTTCAACACGATAATGTTGAAATATACAAGCATACTTCCAAATCAACACAGAAGCACAAAGGCCTGTGGAAAACCCCGCGGTGCGAATCGAAGAGCGACGTCCATGTGCAAAAACCTCAGAATGCATAGGAGGTTAAAATGTTTTGCACGGAGGAGAGGAAACTAGCTCCCTCTACAGAGGCTTCTGACCTTGTTAGGCGTTACAGGAAGAGGAAGGCATTTCCACGGAAGGGGTCACGAAATATTACTTAAAAAAATAGTTGTGTTAGGGGGAACAAAAACGTTTTAAAATCTATCAAGTCCCTGTATGTTTGAGCTCAAAATAATATAATGTGCATGTTATTATTTTTACATCCTCATTTTCATGAAGGTTGTCAATAATTCTGGAGGGTACTGTATTTAGTTTTGGCTATGTGTGTGTGTGTGTGTGTGTGGTCATTATACTTGGTTATAGCCTGGCTAGAAAGCAACTGTTTGAGGTGTTGGGACAGCAGCTTTTTCTCCAGGGACAGACGAATCCAGGCTCGTGCTCTCCCTACATCGGTCTTGATCTCCCCCATGCTCTGGATGTGCCTGTGTGAAAGAGAGCAGGGATTTTAAATTCGTTTTCCATGATGGTGTATGTGGGTGTTTTTTTTTTGGCCCAGACAGGACTGAGAGAAAGCACAGGACGCTCAGTGCGATTTGTACTGTCTAATACGCTTCCATCAGGTTAGGCATAACGCACGACAGACTGCGCAGTAGTATGAAAATAATCCTCGCCGGGGAGGTGTGATGCGTCACGACACTCCACACATGAATTCTGTTCACTGACTGACCGCTGACAACACTGTGAAGGCGAGAGACCACACACTACATGTGGTCTATGACTAATCTTCTGTGTTTGATGAGTCAGAAACGTGTCAGGTGTTTAGTGTGATTGAACTCCAAATCCCAAAATGCATCACCCAGCGTACAGACCTACAAATATGTTGAAAAATAACTATGTTGAGCTTGAAGATAAGTGTGTGTTCTGTGCAGAGACAAGTCAATGAGTTCTTATTAAATGTCTTTCTTTTAGTAATTTACATTTATATTTATGGCATTTGGCAGACGCCTGTAATTGGGAAACAGATTAAATAATTCCAACGATCGATAACAGGAAAATGACAGGCTAAGATTTGGGCCCTTCAAAACTGCTTATGTAGCACAGATGAATTAGCGTTAGACACCAATCCGAGTCTCAATCTGACTGAAATCAAGCGAAAACACTTTCCTCATGTTTGATAAGATTTCAACAAACTGCAGCAAATGTTCATCATTAGAGGTTATTTACACGAGGGGATTTTCATATTCAGTTCAGGTGCAACACACTGCAGTAATGATTCACACTCCGGTGTACTCCCACCTCATGTCCTGCACCACTGAGACGCGCAGTACTGACAGGCCGACAGACGAATCCGACTTGCGTTTCTCTTGCCCGTGAGACACTGTGTGGCAGATGACAAAAACAAAAAACAAAAACAGATGATGCTCAGACAAGTTGAAGCACGTGTGGTTTTGTGTGTGGGTGTGTATACATGCAGCATGTACTGTGCTGTACACTGATATGTATGTGTATGTGTATGCGAAGTACCTGATGACTCCGCCTGCTGCTCCATCTTCTCCACTCGGTCCTGGTAATGTCTTAAATGGGACCATAATGCAGACTTTCCCTGCAAATAGACAGTCATGGCAAAATTCACCCATGTAAATGTGATTTTTTTTGTGTGTGTGTGTGTGTGTGTCTGTTACATGCAGTTGCCAGTGGACCGGACTGATCGAATGACAGAAGCTCATTCAAGACAAGCCTCTCTGTTCTACATTCATAATGCACTATAGACTGCTGACCACGTGTTCGAGTTGAGAGAACCGCTCACCTGTTTGACCTGCAGGCCGTGGCTCCATATTCTCTCCAGCAGGTCACACAGGCTAGCGATGAGCGTGTTCTCCTCCAGACCGGTGATATTAGCCTCTCCGTGGCCGAGCTCCACGGCCTCTCGGCCCATCTTCTCCACCAACATCCGCTTAGTCTGAACACAGAACACACACCGTTAATATGAAACTCTTCGGTTTCATTGAAAGACGCTAAACCACGCTGTTCTGCAAAATCCTGTTCCCAATGAACACCGGTGCCTAAGTGAAAATAAATAAATAAACATGTGTGTGTGTGTGTGTGTGTGTGTGAGTGAGTAAGTGAGAAAGGCTGAGAGATGAAGCCATACACACCTTCATTTTGCATTCCTTCAGTAAGCCCTCCACAAACTTCGAGTTGGTCTGAGCGATGACCGCTGGGGAAAGGTCAGACAGTTTGGGTTGCCTCAGATTTTTCCCCAGGCTACGCGCCTCCTGCATGTACTTCTACAGAAACATATACGTGTTAGAGTCGCTCTCATTCTGTCTGTGTGTGTGTGTGTGTGTATGTGTGTGTGTATATATATATATATATATATATATATATATATATATATATATATATATATATATATATATATATATATATGAGTGCCTATTAATGTATAATCATAAACTACATTAAACTTCCTGGCTAAAACTGGCTTTACGCTGTACGATGTTCAGCTCAGTTTTCCTGCCACAGGCAAAATCGCACATCCTGAAGGAAAATCTTTGGTCGGGAGTTGAGATCAGCGGTTGAGTTGACTTATAACTGAACATGCTCAAACAGCAACAGACTTTAGTACCACCAAACTTCCGGCAGTGTCAGAAAACTGATTAAAATCTCAGGATGTGAGCGCTGCTATGATGCGCATCTAAAATCCTGCAATAAGAGGACGGCACAGGATTACACAACACTCAGAAAACAGCTGCAAATACAGCAATGGTGACACGAAACGTAAACAAAACACTGGAAGTGTGGCAGCAGAGAGAATGTCTCTATGACGTCTAATCGCAGTTCTATCATGACAGGATGAATTCCAGGTGTGTAGCTAGCTAATGAACACACAAACGCTCTGCTCATCGAGTTTGTTTGCTATCCTGCTTTCCTGTGCTGCATCGCTGCTCTCTCTGTATAGCAGAATTTCCTTTAATCGTAGATCTAGGATCTTCATCGTATAATCTGACAAGAAGAACACGCGTTGTTAGAGAATTCTGCCATGATTTAATTAGGATCATCTCAATAATAACAACAACAATAATAATAATGATGATGATGATAATAGACCACTGCAATCGTACAGTGTAAAACCAGCTAAAGACAGAATCGTAAACCCTGCACTATTTCTATACATAGGCTGCTGACTATAAGTGACAATCCCATCATCTGGATCAAGATCCTTGGTGTCTGTGTTGAACAAAATATGTGCTTTATATTAGATTACTGCAAATGATCGGTCCTCAACAGCTAACGAACGTCTGTTAGTTTCTCTAGGAGAATCGTGTTTTAATCTGAAAATGTGCAAACTGCATCTTTGGGACGGTAGGACAGCTCAGCTGGTTAGAGGTGTGCTGATTACGATCCAGTGAGAGCTTCTGTCAAAGCTTTGGTGCTTAGGAAGCTCTGGGAGTCTGTCATCACGCCTCGCAGAGCTTTTGTGAGGTTTATGTTTGTATCTAGGCTTGTTCAAACAGGTCTCGCAGTAGCAGGCCACAAACGTACCAGGCTGCAGGACGAGAAGGACTTTTTGGGTGGTTTAACATGAGGGGTTGGTGCCTTGACCCGCTCCCAGGAAGCCATAGAGCTCTGCACGACCAAACCCCCCTCCACTGGCTGTGGAGTGGTACAGCCCACAACCCACGGCATTCAAAGGACGGATGACGCAAACAAAAGACGAGAAGAACAATGAAAAGAGCACAAAGAAGCCAAAAAAAAAAATAATAATAATAATAACAACATGCAGCAACATTCAAACAAGCAGCCGATAGAAAGCCATGCAAGGCAAACGGATGACAGGAAACAAACGTGACATAAACGCAAGAAGCAAACGAAAAACATGTTCTGAAAAGACTTTGGCAATTTTGCATGCGAATTATATAACTAAAAAGCAACAATTTTAGGGCATATTAAATCTAATAACTGCTGCATATAAATATTAAATGATGTACACACTTAAACAAGTGTTGGCCGAGGTACCATGTGATCATCGCCATATAGGATTATGAATAATTAATCACTAAATTAGTTTAAAAGTCAGACAGTATTGACCACAGGTGCTTTATAATAATATTAAAAGTAAACTGGGAAGAATTTCTTGGGCTCAAACAAATCCGAGACCAAAAAAAAAAAGAAAAAGAAAAAAAAGAAAGGACGAGAGGAAATGTGATTCACACCGATCAAAAGTGTCATGATGGAGAGCAAGCACAGAGAATAAGAGAACAAAATGATGATGATGATGATGATGATGACGATGATGAAAGGAGGCAGTGGTACTGCACCTCTTTGAGGTCGTTGTCCAGCCCGAGATGATCAGTCTGCTGCCTATGCCAGTCCCTCCGTCGCTGAGCCGTGCCAGTGCGATTGGACCACCTGCTGACCGAATGCATGTTGAATCACACAATCACGATCCTGTTCTTCACCTTTCTAGCTGGTATATATAATAATATTAGGGCTGTTATGATATCATTAGGTATAATGCTCTCGATTTGATGCGTCTGTGTATCGAACCAAACGTTCAACAGACCGCACAATCAAGTAGGATATTCTTCAGAAAATGCTGCCTGTATATCATGATGGTGTGAAACACGCAAACTTGGTCAAGCCCACACTCCCTCTTTATCTACAGGGTTTAAATAAATAAAATAAATAAATAAAAACACTCCTTTTTTTCAGGAGCTAGTAGAACCAGATGGGTGCCAGTTGGGTGAAGCTGGCAGTAGCCATGGGTTTGTTATCAGTTTGTGCCCTCCATCTTTGAATAAAAGACCCGTTTCCAATAGAAACTAAGTGCACAACCATCAGCATGTCACATAAAGAAGCAGCAGCAATTTTTAAATTCAAGTTTAAATTAAAATCTGAACAATTCTGGTTAGGTGCAGATCTGGATTTGGAACTGGAAATGTTTACATATGAAGAGACTTGACTGTTTTTCCTTTTGTTAGCACTGACTTTATTATCCGCATATGTTATATTTATATTTATAATCTAAGCGATTTCGTGTTAATGAGTTTAATTGAAGTGCTTCAGTTAAAAAAAAACCTTTTACAGCTTAGAACTTTATAAGAAAACAATATCAGATGGGTATCGGTATTGTTATAAAAGACTCCATTTTATATTCTTCTTGAATACTGGATGCAACAGTTGGACAGGTTACTCTGTAGTTGGTGTTTTAACGTGTTGATCCATGGGGCAATATTAAAATGCTGAATTAAATATATAGTAAACCACAACACAAAGGTACGAGCGACCGCAGACATCTTATAAGTGACTGATTTTTAGAAATATGGATGAGAGAGATAAAATACATTGGCACTCAGGCTCACAGTATACCTACCCAGCTATGATTCTGGAAATAAGCACCACTACAGCGTATTAACTTTATGCATGCTTTACTGTTTAAACATTTAGTGAAACAGAGCAAAGATCCTTGATGTATGAAGCATAATAAATAAACAGTTCGTCTTTCGATCTCAATCATCAGCGCCATTCGTGTAATTTTATCTCTGGTTCTGCACAACTAAATCCACCCGTCAGCTATTCATCACATGTTCATTAGTGTGTGCTGCAGAGAAACAGATTAAACAACGTGGGTGGACTGGATGAAGGACAAAGAGGCAAAGCTAGAAATCCTGGACCTGGACCTGGATCAGGATCATACTCACTTATTGTTAGTCGGGCCTGAGGCGAGCACGTCCGACTGCAGCTTCGGGAAGAAGCCCTGCTGGTATTTGCCTTGGCCAATCTTCATGTCTAACAAGTGAGGATGAATGGCTGTATGGTCAATTTTCATCAGCCGCTGCTCAATGGACTGAGCTGGAAAGCAGAGAGGGGAAAAAAAAAAAAAAGCTTCCAGATAAACAGTATTGAGCCTTGAACCAAATCCTGGACTATTAAGTTTAGTTTTAAAAAAAAAACTCTTTAAAATGGCAATAAACTATCAGATTGAAAATAAAACAATGTTTCAGAACAAGAAGTGGACACACACACACACACACACACACACACACACACACTGTAATGATGATTTTCTGTGGAGCACTCTGAGGCATTTCACAGCATGTATTAGTATGACTCATTTTATGACATTATGGCTGGTCTTTTTTATCCCACTCTGCTTTATTCACAATTTTCACTTCCACTTAAAACTTTGCTTACCGTTCGTGACTATCTTACTGCAAAACCAGCATGGAATGATTTAAAACTGGTTAACATATTAATTTAAATAGGATGAAAATGCCTCCATTTTCTACTGCTGCATGTAGAGAGAATTTGGCGTGTGATTGGACATGTCGAGATCGGAGCGGAATGGCTCACCGGACTCGCTGAGGAAGGTGCACTTCTGGTAGACGGAGGAGCGCAGGCTGGGAGCGCGGACATTGTAGAGGCGGGCCTTCTCGATGCGCCCGTCAAATACACGCAGCAGGGGCTCCTTTTCCTCCCACTGGGACAAGATCTTATTGTCGATGAAGGTGGCGAACATCTGGGTCTCGATGAAGCGGCACAGGAAAGGCAGGTATGGCTCTGGCTGGTCTGACAGGAAGGAAGCCTGGAGAGAGTTTTGGGAAAGCAACATTATCGCATGTTCTACATTGGGAATGACAGATTACCCCCCCCCAAAAAATTTGAAATGCCCGACTTGTCTATACACGCCCACATTGGAGAATTTTCAGCGTGTTATTTGGTCACCTTGTCAAAGTTGTGCATCTGCTCCCGGTTGGAGAGCCATGACTCCAAGTCTGGTGAGTTCTGAATGACGAAGGCCTCATAGTCAGCGAACATTGCAACAAAGCGAGCAGCAAACACCTCCCTCAGCTGCACGCTTAGCTTGGCATTCCTCAGCTCGTCCTCCTCGATGCCAGTCTTCAATACCCCCATGTTCTCTTCCCCTAAACCCTTCTGCCCGGCCACCAGCTGCTCCAGACGGGCGACCTTCACCCCCGTGCGCTTGGCTAAAGCCTGAAGGCGCTCCAGAGTCGGGTTTCCCTGCAGCAGGTCCACAACATCTAACGGCAGATTTCCATTCTTCCCATCATCTACCAAGTCTCTCAGAGCTTCAGGCCCAGTCACACGTGTTTGAGTGGAGGTGGGTGGAGGCGAGGAAGCGCCCCCCTCTAGAGGCAGGCCATAGCTCAGCAGCAGCTCGCTCAGCTCCTGGATGAACTCAGCCTTGTTGGGGAACTGTGGGAAATCCTCGGGCAGCTCCAGGCAATGATTGTCAATGTCCACAAAGCAAAGGTTTGCCTGTAAAGAGAGGTAAGCCACAGAAATTAGTTATATTCCCCTATCAGAAACATACAAGCTATTCTCCAAACTAGTTAGCAGGTGATGTTAGGACGTGTAAGGTGGTCATTTCGATGCCACTGATAATGTATACCAGAGCATTACAGAGCAAGTATGCAAGCAACAGCAAAAGAGTTACAAACCCCTGTGAGAATGCTAAGAGACCCCCAAGGCAAAACAATGCTTCCTAACTGGGAATGTCAACTTGTAAACTTGTTATATGTATATTAACATTAACACGCAAGTAATAAATACGCACTCATATCAGTATGAAGTAGAACAGAGCATTCGATGCCTGGATAAAAGAATGTCACCACTACACTCTCACTCTCCTGCTTCACAGCAGCACGTGAACATGAACGTGTGTCCTTATTCTGCTGATGTATAAATAAAGCACTCAGGCAGAGCACAAGCACAGCTCATGCTCCCAGGATAAGGTGCTGCTGAAAGCCTGGCACACAGACATGCTGACACACAACATCAGTGTGCGTTGCTTCACCGTGTAATAATTTCTATTAAGAAAGCATTTGCTCTTAATCAGCCTGTTTCTGAAGATTCCTTCTGGAGCTGCCGGCACAGATCGGATCACATGACTAAGATAATGTAAGGTTTGAGACACCAGAAGTCTGCCACACCAGAACAAGAGTGAGAGCGAGAGCACAGCAAGGACAGGAGTGCGGCGGCCATTTTCTCTTGAAGAGCTGATCGTGCTGTATATACATCAGCAAAAAACCGAGCCCATGTACTTCTTCGCTCTCTCCGAGTACACGGATAAACTGGAGGCGAACGGATAATAGGATTTAGGAAGCATGAATAAGGAAAAGTTCACTGAGAATAATTTAAATAAACGTCCACATAATGTAAAGCAATGCAACAAAGCAAACAGAGCAACGGCTCCTAAAGCTTTGTGGACAAACAACCCCAAATGGACATAAAGAAATTTCTGCGACCCCGAGCCTCAAGCACGCTACATTTATATCTTATAACTATTTTTAACATTTCAACATTTTACCATGGCAGTAACATACATGTTACTAACAACCAAATTCCTTACTTAACGCAGGCGAGAGCTCTACATCCAGCGTCACATCACTTTCAGTGCACGCAAAGAAATCTCTACACCCTTCTGCATAGCACAAAACTCTGCCCCACACAAGACTTTTTTTTTCCGTTTCCTCGTTATTTACCGTCACGCTTGTAAATCCATATTCAGTAAACGTTTCAACATATTTTCATGTGGAACTGTCCATATTTATTGCTGAACTCCTACATCAGTGCAGTGTCTCAGTAAAGCAAAAAAGACAGCACGTACGCACTTCATTTAAATGTGACTTGTTTTGAATGTGGCTCCCAGTAACAAAATCTCTTCATACTTAGAGCAATATTCAAAATAAATTTGAAAGAAAAAAAAAAAACTCTTCTCTCATTACCCCATTTGTAAATCAAATAAATCTGAAGAGGTTACTTAAAAACTGTGTTAATAAAAATAAATAAAATGTAACATATACACACGTGCGCGCACACACACACACACACATTTATATATTTATATATATATATATATATATATATATATATATATATATATATATATATATATATATATATATATATATATATATATATATATATATATACACACATACATACACTGACAAGTAATAAAAAGCCTCAAAGTCTCAGACTGAATTGAACTAAACAGACAAAGAGTCTAACACCAGTAAGTTTAAAAAAAAAAAAAAAAAGAAAAAAGCAGCAGTGTGAAAGTGTGTGCATGTTTCCCATGATCCATCCGAACATCCTGCCTTTTTCCCCACACATTATGTAGTTACCCAAACAAGAAACTTTTTAAGTGGAGGGATCTATGGGGAAAGGAGCAGTGCATGTGCAGTACCAATGTCTGAAATCCTCACTGTACTGAACGGTGTGAGGTCACGGATTACACAGCGGAGACAGTGGACACACTGTGTATGCTGTAGTGTTTGGTCAGTCACCTCTTGAGGCAGCTCTAGTTTGGAGCGGTCCGTGCCTTCTTTCGACTGTAAGCCCATGACGTAGGGCACAGGGGCATCCAGGAAGTGCAGCAGGGACGCAGGCAGGATGGGCACGTACACATGCTGCCACTGGAACGGAAAGAGGAGTGTGGTGATCCCCTCGGCTACCACCATCAGCCTCTGATAATCTAAACACACACACACACACACACACACAGGACAATAAAAAAAAAGTCTTATATGCATTTAGAAAACGTACAACGATACCTCAAATAAACACCTGACTGAACCTTACTCCATAAAAGCTCAAACTTTTGGCGTGATGCTCGTTGCCTCATTGCTTCAGGTATTAAAAGGACCACAGAGATCAACAGTTAATACTTATTAAGGCCTTGAATTTGTAAAAGTGATGTCAGACAAATTAAGACAGCTTGGTACAGTGCTTTTAAAGTAAAGTAGAGCCAAAGTCTTCATTAGCATCTGCATTGGCTCAGTTCATGGCAATGGAATATTCATTAGGCCACCTCCTTTCCTTACACTCCTCCTGCTCCATATCAAAGACAAGGCACAGACGCTCTGGCGGTGTGTTTAGGGTCGTTTCGAGCTAACTTTAGTGAGGTTTTCTCTGAACCAATCAAAGGAAGCGGCGCAGACAGACATGCTAACACATTCTGCTTCAGCCTAGCAACCTGACGCTACGTGTTTATACTCCGACGAATCTGTCAAGAAGTTTATTTAGGAATCAGGCTGACGTTAGCTAAAATGTTCTCCACTTGTTATTACAGATTAGCACTAAAACACAGGCAGTGCTTTTCATCTAAACTAACACTTTCAAATGGTGTAACTACAGAAGGTCCTCATGGCTTGCCATCTCATCAGTGGCTAAATGTTGCTAGTGCTGGACTAGCCTGTCATGACTAGACATGTGTATATATACACACATTTCATACTAGAGAGAAAGCATACACATCTCTTAATGTTTACAATTTTGTTGTTTGTGGACAAATTCAAGACGTAATGTTTAACAATTACAACACTGAGGACTTCTTGGCACTGAATGTTGAGGTGCTGCCCAAACAGATGACTCTTGAGCTAGCTAAACATGTTCACATAGGCAACTCCTCAGTAAGAACATGACCTAGCTAAGTAGCGTTAAGTAGCTAGTTTTTTCGATGTAGATTTTATGTAGGTTTGTTAAAGCAAAATAAATTACGTATGTTAGCTATCTAGCAAGCTAAGCCTGGTAAATTCTTAGTTAGTTCACCGATATGGTAGTTAGCTAATCAGCTAATGAAACGAGCACTGCAAAGACGGAGCTCCTCGGACCAGTTCTCCTTCCCAACAGCCTGTAACCACAAACGTCTTCTGTTGGCTTGGAAAGGTGTCTGATTCTATAGTTCATGAACACTTTTCCCGCTCTGATACCCAATCACAACACAACACACCTATAACACAGCTTCTGTGGAAACATGGAACACCTAATTAAAAAAACTCAACTCCCAACTTTCCTTTTTAAACCAGAATCAGTGCGAGTCTCACCTTGAGAGTAAAGCAGAACCTGCATCTCCAGCAGGACGCAGGTAAAGAGCTGCACCAGGTTCTCGACGCCCAGCAGCCGAAAAGCCTCGCCCAGAGGAAAATCCGCCAGCGGCAGCTCCGCCGGTCCTGGCCGCTGGCACACGATGGGTTCGTACACACCATGGAATTTTAAGGAGCGTCCGGGAGGCGGGAGCGGGACTTCGTACAGCACGTTGTGTATGTAGCTCTCCAGTGGCAGAGGGGGCGGCTGCTGGGCCGTGACAGCCCTGTGCAGCTGGGACAGGAAGCGCTGGCACGCATGCATGAAGGGCATAGGCGTGATCAGACACAGTGCTTTGGAGACGTACAGCGTGTCCTGCTCAGCGTCGTAGCTCGACGAGCTGCAACAACGTTGACTCCCAGAACAGGCAGAGGACAGAGACTCTGCTTCGTCTGAGCTGCTGGTTAACGAGTCCATGCTGGAGGAGGAGGAGGAGGATGAAGGGCAGCTGTGGGAAGAGGCGTGCTCGGCATGGTGCATCTGGTGCAAAGTCTGCATGGCGGAGCGAATCTGAGTGCTGGTCACCTCCTCGTAGAAGGTGTGTACGAAACCGTAGGTGCGAGAGCCATCCTCACGTGTGATTAGGAACGAGTGGAACTTAGGAGTCAGGGAGTCCTTCTGAGTGCGGAACGACAGGCCTTTAGGCATGCAGAGCTGGAGAGAAAGCAACAGAGAGAGAGAGAGAGAGAGAGAGAGAGAGAGAGAGAGAGAGAGAGAGAGAAATGTGGACTACTTTAATGGAATACCACCACAGGATACAGGTTTTCAAAAATGTCTCATCCCTGGTCATGACTGTTACTGCTGAATACGATTTTTTTAAAATTATTTTTCTTAAAAAAACAATCTCTTTCATTAGCATATAGAAATCATTTCAGACTTTTGACCTTGCTGTGCCCTTGACCCTGTTTGGATCAATTCCAAAACCTAATCAGTTCTTCTGCCAATTACAATAATAATTCCAACAAAATCGCGCGAACACAACCCGAAAACAAAACACCACCTAGTGGCAGAGGCACAAAAACAAATACTGCATGCGACACGACAGCCAGGATCCGTCTCGGACCGATACCAGCAAAAAATTGGATCGGATATTGGAGAAAACATACCAGATATCAGATTCTGTAACAAACGGTAATTGCATTTGGAAAAGAAATTTATTTTTGCAACTGGAAATGTTTACCGATAAAGAGACTTAGGATTGATCATTAGATTTATACTCATGATAGTTACAGATTTTTGTGTGAAAGGGTTTAACTGGGAAGCGCCTCAGTTAAAAAGAAATGGGGGGGAAAAAAAACATTTTAAAGCTTAGTAGTTTTTAAAGAAAATAATACTGAGTGGGTATCAGTATCAGCTGATACTCAAGGCTTCAGTATCGGAAAAGGTTTTGTGTCTCTATGTACACATCTGAATATTAAATGTGTCACTTTCAGAGACACTTTAAGGCCTGGATTCAGAAAGAGAGGCAGAGAGAGAGAGAGAGAGAGAGAGAGAGAGAGAGAGAGAGAGAGAGAGAGAGAAGTGACACTTTCAGAGACACTTTAAGGCCTGGATTCAGAGAGAGAGAGTGACAGAGAGAGAGAGAGAGAGAACATGTTCTCCCTCCAGGCCCAGCAGATCACTGTGTATGAACATGAGCTGCATGCAGAGACTGGCTCAGAGCGTTGAGAAACAGCTTGTGTACTGACGTCTCTGAGGGAGAAACAGCGCTGCTCAGGTGATCCTTTCTCAGACCTGAGCGCGTGCACAACTGGGCTGCTTCAGTGCTGATCTAAGCACAGAGGAAAGACTGAATAATTAATGGCTCCATCAGCGGCGTCAGGCTTCTGTTTACGTTGCTTACGCAAAAAATGACCTTGCAGCATGGAGACGGCAGGTCAGGGAGTCCCGTTACGCTCAGCAGCACCGGGCCAGTAACACGAGCCCTCACTTAGACTCGGAGGCTCTTTGTGAGCGCCGGGGCTGGATTACACTGAAGCATTCGCTGTGTCTGCATTGTGACGCAGAGCAGGGGTTTATGGGTAAGCGTGTAGATCCCAGAAGCTCACAGAGCTCCAAAATCTGCGCAGGATGTGTCAGGAAAAACACTGATTGGGAAGTACCGACTTCTTAAGTCTAATAGCAAGTGAACACACATAATTCATGTCACCTGCATAATACGACTTAAATGATACATCTGGAGTGTTTTTTAGTGGCCTTTCATAAATTCCTCGCCGTATTTCACAATGATGAGCACACAGACGGTGACTATTCATTTCCCATCTGATAGAATTACTTAATGTGACTGCAGCCCAAGCTCTAACGAGCGCAAAATAGTGATTATGGCGAAAGAAAGGTCGAGCTGCAGCTTCACTCGTCAGTGTACACACGTACGCTCTAACGTAGCCTCACGTGCACGACTTTCACTCCCTTGTTTTTTTGGGGGTTTTTTTTCTGCCCCCACTGGTCATGTTCACTTAACGTTTGGTTATTTATTGTTTATGTAAAATTTTTAAATGTATTTTTATATTTTAAAATATTTTTATTTACACACACTTATAAAAACCATATATATATATATTTTTTTTTTTTAAATTTAATTTATTTATAAAAAATATGTTACAAATATTTAACACTGAATCAAGAATGTTTTTTAAAAAATCTGTTTTAAAATAATTTAACATCAAATCAGCTGCCTCCATTTAGTTTGTAATTGTTTAAAAAAAAAAAATTAATAAAAAACAAATCTGTGTCTCAGAAAAGTGTATGGTGGCATAATAATTACAATATCGATATTATATCATCATTTTGCCTTATTTTGCTTTTCCCCCTATTCTCTCTTGAACGTGTACTGGCTGATTAGTTCAGGAAAGACGCGGAAAGCACCCACGCAGAATAAGCACCGGAAATTCTCTAGCATATATATATATATACACACACTGCCCTCCAAAAGTTTGGAAACGCCTGAACAAAATAGGGTTTTTGGGCAATATCAGCATAAATCCTCTTTAGTTAGTGACCATATTGCATTGATAATAAGGGACAACACTAGGCATCCGAGCAGTCAGTTTATTCAAACATTGACTTGATATATTACTCCAAGCCTCCTGGAGGATTGCCCAAAGATGATTCACA
>CM040983.1:24551064-24571994 GCA_022985145.1 Pangasius djambal | reverse complement strand
GTGAGTGGAAGAAGGGGACAGAGGCAACATTACTCCCTGTACCACTTTAACGTTACTGTATGCAAGTTAGAATAATTTAACTTTCCAAAATATAATGACAAGATTGTCTTGTGTCTTTCTTCGGAGCGTGGATGACTAAGCCGATAAAAGGAGAGCATTTCGACAACACTGGTGCAACAGCTGCATTAATCAGGGTGGAGTCCATGTAAATGAGATGTTTATGAGAGTAAACTGGAGCATGTCATGTGCATATGATATGCAAATGAGTTAGTAACTAATCTACACAGCCGAAGCTGAATCATGAAACGCTCTCAAATCGCAAAGCTGTTTTGAGGTCGTGCGTCAGTTTATGATCAGACGCAGGGGTTTGTTCATCGTTCAGTGCTGGTTTCTATGTACCTGTGATGAAAAAAAAAAAAAAAGAGTCTGGGATGTTGCATTGCACATGATAAATAGCATTGATAACATTAATTAGATGAAACAGAGGGACACAAACACCAAAAAAATAAATAAATAAAGGAAATCAAAAACAGAAGCCTCAAGCACAGAGCACAGACTGGAAGAACCGACAGGATCGGATTGAGGATGGTGCTGGGGGCAGAGAGAAATGATATTAAAAAATAAATAAATAAATAAATAAATAAATAAAACAGTAAAGGAGATGAAAAGGTGAGAGTAATATCACACTGACGGCATCTGGCTCTATCTGTCCAGTGTTTCTGGTCATGTGACAGGGTTATAGAGCTCTTACACAGGAGCTAATCTCCTTAGCTCTCATTACAGATAACAGCAGCTCTGGTCTGACAGAGAGAGAGAGAGAGGGGGAGAGGGAGAGAGAGAGAACAATGCAAATAAAATGTTTTTAAAAAAAACGAAATGAGGCATACAAGCCCTACACATGTCAGTAAGAACATGGAGAAGGAGTAATGGAAGAAGAGAAGGAGGGTAAGAAAGCGGTAGCCGAGAAGCAGGAGCTGATTTACGATCAGATCAGAGCAGAACGACCCACACTTTAGCACCGCACCTCGCTCAGGAAGGGATGGGAGGAAAAGAGGGAACAACAAGCTATAGGAGAGAGGGAACAATAGAGGAAGACGAACGCTGCCTTCACGCTAGCGAGCGACACGCCGCTTGTGTTTTGTAGCTTGTGCGTGTGTAGCGTCTGTTCGGCGTTTTCAGCTCTGAAGAGAAAGATTAGTCACCAAACACGTAGCCTAAAGCACATGATTTACTACAGTATATAACTTATTTGTCCTTCAAATGAATTCTAATGTTTTAATAAAGTGAAAAAAGTGTGAAAATTGGTGCCAATTCTTGGTATAAGCTATTAGCAGATTAGCAGCTAACTGTACTACCTACAATCACTCTCCAAAGGCACCACACACACCTATATGTCCATACATTTTCTTCTTGCTAGTTAAACACAAATGAATTAACACACTAATCAGTGAGAACATCGGCTCTTTGATGTACAATACGCACCAGGCTTCATATTAGCTATTAGCTGATTAGCAGCACAAGCTAACTGTAGTAGCTACAAACAGTATCCAGAGACACCAACGATCTCTGCTACTTCTTTCCTGCTAAGCTTTATTTTTCTTCATAATGCATATACACATTTAATAAGATGCCATATATGACAGGATAAGATAAAATCACTGTTATAAGCTGTACACAGGAACTAACTGCAGGTACACATTCCAGTTGTGAGAGCGGGAATGAAAAATTATGTTCCACGTGTGCCATAGTTTCAGCACCGAAAAAAAATCATTCGAGCCAATCGTTTGGATTTGTCGCTTTACCGCATAATACCTAATTTGCATAAAGTTAAAATATCTCTGTCGTGCCCGCCATTAGTTAAATCACAGGAAAAGGAACCGCCGCGTGGTGCTTTGTCGCTCGCTAGTGTGGACGCAGGGTACGAAGAGAGCAAAATTATGTCCAATTTCTCTTTAAAAACCCTAAGAGAAAGGAGGAAAGGGGTTGAAGAATAATTAGGGGATTAGCGGTAGAGGTTAGCGATGCTGCACATGATGGTGGTGTTTACCTGCCGTCACGGCCTCTGGGTCTCTGCCCTGGCGATCTGCCTCTAGCCACTGGTACAAAGCTGAGATGGAGCATAAGCAGACAAATAAAAAAAAAATGCAAATGTCAAACCAAACATGGATGGAGAAGCAAAAATGAACAAACTGAACTACTACATGAGAACAGGCATGAATGAGTGTGAGTACAACAACAGCATGGCATGGCCAACGAGCCGAGCTTTAGCTGGTGAGTAGCAGGTTAATGTGGGGAGTGGAGGACGAACGCACAGAAATAAAGCCCACTTATGAAGGTTTAGGAAACATTTTGGGGAAGAGAGAGTGATGTGATGAGAGTAAATTCTCATTTCAGGAACACAATGTCTTCATGTATACAATTCATAAAAACAACATTTACACATAATTAGTAACTGAAACCAGAATGGACAGAGACAGACAGAGAGAGAGAGAGAGAGAGAGAGAGAGAGAAATAGATCTCTATCTATCTATCTCTCATATATATATGTGTGTGTGTGTGCGTGCGTGCGTGTGTGTGTGTGTGTGTGTGAATGAGAAATCGTGTACTTTTATAATCATGCATGTGAATCCTGTCATTAGATGGTGATTCACACTGTGTGTGTGTGTGTGTCTGCTGGCTGAATCATTTACACAAAGATTGAGCCATTTAGTCCTCGCTGGGAGAAATGTATAAAGGTGTGAAGTGGCAGCAGCACAACTGCACCCTGTCCATCATGAGCATTAACCTCACGGCTGCAAGGACCGAAGCAGCAGATGTTCAGTAAGAACCGTGTCCCAAACCGAACACTGCACATGAAGTCATATACTCGCATAATAAAGACTCCAAACTCACCACCACGTCGCAGGACCTGGGACTTGTGAGCCCGTCCCTGTGTCAGTGGATCTCCAACTTCCTTACAAAGCATTTCGCTACACGTCGTACTGTGTGTGTGTGTGTGTGTGTGTGTGTGTGTGTGTGTGTGTGTGTGTGTGTGTGTGTGAGAGAGAGAGAGAGAGAGACAAAACTTGAATTCGAAAAAAAAAGACAGTGTGTATGTAAAGAAATCGGGATGTAGTTTGGGATGTTCACAGCAGTAAGGGATGTACTTCTCTCCTGACATTATTGCTGTTTGTTAAGTATTACACACCAAACGTTAACCAGCTCAAACAGAAGTTCTGGTAGAACAGGAACGCGTTGGTCCAAGGCCAACGGGAATAAGCTAATCTGCTAACCTTAGCTAGCGAAATGCAGAGAAAACAACTTTATCTTGTCGTCGGAACACACAGATGAGTGGCTGAAAGACACCAAAGGCAATAGTACGAGGTGTGAGGTAGAAAATCACACAACCACTCTGCTGTCCTTTATCACTTTAGCTAAAACAACTGCACAGATGATGCGATTAGCAATGATACAAATTCCTACAGGCTTGTGCGACATGACACAATATTACCATTTCTACATGATATTACGTTGCTACGATATCCAGTGACGTTTATCGCAGATTATATTATATTACCAGACCTGCAAAGTGTTTTGCATTTTAGTGCAGGAGCTCTGTGGGGTACGCTAGTACGAGTTATCACTCAAAAATACGTCAAAATCACAGTCTTTTGAACCCGCGAATGAGCCAATCAATGATCTGCGCAGGTGTTTTGAACTCTCGGATATTAACAGACACTTCCTGGAAGCTCCGCCCCCTCCCGCTAATCTCATTCGCTCTCGCTTTCTGTCACGTAAATGGAGAATATTTAGAGTTCATTAATGTGAAATAAAATCTATCAGTGTATGATCGACTTAGTGAACATTAGACAAGTATATATTTGACATCAGATTATTATATTTATTACATTTTTAAAAAGGTTAAATAGGCCTACAACAGTCTAACACTTGACAAGTGACATTAACAGTGATGATCATTAGAAAGTGAGTAAGCACGCTGTTCTCGTTTCGCTCGGCGCGCTACTGATCAGCATCAACAGAGAAAATATAAGTCTCCACGTGAACATCAGACACCTGATTTCTAAGAGGATTATATAGAAATGTGACGTTGTGGGATGTTTATACTGTTTACCGTGTATTACTGCAGAATCGCTTATAAATCCATGCAGCTGAGACTCTGTGATTGCTGCAGTTCCTGACTGATAACATTATTACACTCTGCCCTGCTCTCCTTAAAGCTGAACTGGAAACGCTCGTTTCCCTGTCTTTTTTAAGCTAACAGTTCTGGATTATTAAATTGTTTATGGCTATATTTTACAATGGAAAAGTCACGATCAGGGGAAAAATCTATAGCCTACTAGATCGTGTAGCTACATACTAGGTATCGCAAACCATCATCATCTTGAGTAAAAACACCATCGAAACATTTGTGATTAGCTTGGAGTCTTGAATCTGAGAGCAAATGTCAGCTAATTAGCCTCGTAAAATAAATGCGGCCAGTCAGCGCTGAACGTTCACAATCATGATGATGATGATGATGATGATGTCGTCGTAAAGACCCGAGCGCTCACAGGAGAAGAGAAGAGTGTGTGCTTTGTAATGCTGGCTTTGTAACAGGTGTAAGACTGAGCAGAGCTTGGTGTACATCCTGCGTAGCTCCAAACGTGAATCACGGAGAGACACAGAGCATCATGGGTAGCTTTTCCACCTTCCTCAACAGCTTTACATAACACATCATAGCACTCGTCTGAACAAAACTGCCAGAATTCCCACGTAATAAACCGTAAGGTCGTAATGTACTGCTGCGGAACATCAAAAGACAGATACGAGCACGTTTCCAGAAAAGCGTGTGCACTCTGGGAAACTGGCCTCCTTCCACCGATCATTAAAAGCAATCTGCTCTGGATGTACAAGGCTGGCTTCTGATCAGTGTAAGCAGCGTGATTAACATTCTGCTTCAGCATTCAGCACATAATTCACACTCACACCAACACGCACTGCGAGTCGGAAATTATGTTCATGCTAAAGTGCTTTTTTTTTTTTTTTTTTTTTTTTAAATCTGACCCACACAGAACACGTTTACATTTTTATTCCTTTTTTTAATCTTTACACGTCTTGCTCAAATTAGAGAGTAAGACATGATTAATCGCCCATGTACTGATTTCGAATTTCAGTCCAGAAAATAGTCGGTTTAGGGGGGGAAGGAAATAAATAAATAAATAAATAAATAAATAAAGTACCATTCGGACATTTAAAGGATTTCAATAACAAATCAGTGACATGTAAAGCAGGCATGTGGTGTTTACGCAGCCTTATCTGAGGACACGGTTTACCTGATGAGTTGGAGCTCACTAAAAAAAAAAAGAGCAAAGTGCACACACACACACACACACACACACACACACACACACGGCACTGAGTGCCCTTTAACCTTCTACTTTACTCGGACACTAAACACTCTACACCAAAAGGCCCAAACATCAACAAATCTTATCTTGGGTCCAGAAAAAATTCACTATTTAATTAAACCGTATTTAATTAAACTGTGCATTACTGTTTATTTCCAGCACCTCAGAACTGAAACATGGTGCTCATTTTCTCATATATAAAAAAAGTTATCATTATATTAGTCCACGGGTTTTTTTCAGAACTGGCAAGATGTCCTGAAGGGATTCAGGATAGTACAGTTGCACAAACGCAATCACAGCTAATATTCATTTGCAAAAATGTGCACGGTCACGTGCTGCTGAACGGCAGTGCTCTACTTAGACACGCCCGGAGGTCTGTCGGCTTTATTCCACTGCTTCAGCGCGTCTGCAGCTGGTATCTGTTTCTGATTCGCGCTAACTCATGCAGTGAAACCAGTGAAGCCATAAACGTCAACGTGACTCGCAGTCAACAAGTACGACCTTAAAAATATCACCACTACCTCTGTTACAAGCTTAGGAGGAAAACACTCACTGCCTTTCTGTGCTCATTGTGAAAAAGAAGCTGAACTGTGAATACTGAAGGCCGACTGTACCTGTCTAATGTCTTTCTTACAACAAAAACCAGAATATTTCAGATGAAAATAAAATGATTGTCATTTGCGTGGATTATTTTCCCAGAACAGCACATCCCAACGTGAATTATTCCTCTCATACCACAGTGATTAGGTCAATAACTGCTATTTTACTTTATTAATGGAAGACACATTATGCTTTTTAACCAGCATAATGTGTTATAATGTGTTTTCCATTAACTAGTTTAAAAAGTCCCCTCACCAGCCTCTATTATTTCTCTCTCATGAAGAAAAAAAAAAAACGCAGCTTGCCATGTTACTAACAAACCCCGAGAGTGAACTCCTGTCCTGAAGACTTTCCCGTGGAGGAAATCTTACTGACCGTTACAAAGCGCTGACACCCGAGACTCCTTCCATAAATGATGTAATATTAATCGCCGGTTACGTGAAGCGCCCGCCGTACACATCCCTGTGTGTGAGCTGTTACTATAGAAACAATAACGTATTAGGGCAAGCGCATTAATATGAGCCTGTTACAGCCGGAACGACTGTCCCGAGGCGTGCTGCTGTAGAAAATCTATCTTCTTCTTTCGAGAGTTCGACAGCGCTGTGTTAGAAGTGTTAAATAATTCACATTGCTGCGTGCATGTTTAAACTTTTTTTTTTTTTTGCACGTGTTGCTGAGTTTCTTATTCGGATTATGATACCATTGGAAAACTTTCTATCAGCTTCGAGCGCTCTTCCCGTCAATGAGTCGCGTCAGAGTGACGTTTCTGCTCCAAAGGTCAAGTTGAGTTTGAATAAATGACCTTAAAAAGTAAATTGTAGACCTGGGAGGTGTGAGATCATTAGCATAGCCTTTGTACTTGTAGACCCCCAGGGCTCTCGGGCAGAAGGCTAGACATTTATGACATTTCTATGCTCTAATATTCCTTATACAGTACATGGTACTTCTCCACTCTGCTGATCTGTACATCTTTTTTTTCCCCAGTACTTAGCACTGGCTGACATCATTAAACAATGACAGAGACAGGCTACAGTGTACGCAAGACACAATGCTCCCTTTAATTTCCCGACTCTGGCAATCTCTCTACTCTTAGTGCAAGTTTTCAGTCGCTGCTGGTGGAACCAGACATGATGCAATACCGAACAGAGTTACTGGAATCAATAATGACGCCACCACACACATGCAAGTAAAAACACAGCAGGACTCGCGTTTGCTTCATAGCTTTTAATTTGTCATTATACCTTATAGCGAGTTGCACAGCAGAACGTTGTAACTGCAACCTCCGGACAAAGGAAACGCCTCCTCGGCTCGGAATTCCTACTCGGGAACTCGGTCTCCTCAACTCCAAGTTGAGCACGCGATGTCAAATCAACATGGCTGCTCACATTGTGAACAGTAAACACAGCAGCATGTCTTACCTTTAAATGGGTTACACTGTATATACCAGTATTAGCTTTAGCTCCATTAACATACAGATTTAACAGGTGGAAATGTCTAACACTGACTCTACAGTTCACTGTTTCGAGGAGGAAAATATACATCACTCATCACAGTTAGCTGCTCGCTTGTTGCTAACAAGAGACAAAACACAGAGGCGTCCATGGTTTACTCCCCATTGTGCAGCATGAACACACAGAGGTGGAATAAGAAGTAATTTCGAGCTCTGAATTCCCACTTCCAAGTCAGATGCACTAAAACGTAAACCTGTTTAAAAGCCAAAGCCGGGGGGCTTGGGGGGGAACAGTAACCCTGTCCTTTCAAATCTGTCATTTTCGAATCTAAGAACTTTTAATGTTCGAGTAAAACTTTACAACCCAAGATGTTCTTAAAAAATTTTGCTAACTGCTGTACGCTTACAGAAATGGTGCCAAACTAACACACCGTATTTCCCTTAACCTTCCTGACGAGCTTGAAATATGTCAAGCCTACGTTTTAATTTCACTTCAACAGACACTAAGGAAACACTGAGGAAACCCGGCCCCATTTACTCAAGTGTAAGTGTGATAACCCGACTGATTTACTGCGTCTACACACAGCTTACACGGCGAACGGCGAGGTGGCAATGACGGGGCGAGGCGTGAAAGCCCGCGTAACCGAAGCTAACTGGAGCGAGACGGCTCGAGGTGTGAAAGATGGAGACGCCGGAACAGCAGCAGGACAAAGAGCAACGTCCTCTGAAGCAGCATTTATGATAATGGACCAGGTGTGACTTATGCAGGTGGGAAATAAAACCAGGGAGAGGATTCTAACCACCAGTGCGTAAAACGTAATGGGTCTCTTCACACGTGACCACAGAGTGAGTATACACACTCGGGATGACAAAAATATCACATCACGATACTTCAGGACATTTCCACAATGCGTGCCATTCATCACGATATAACCTGTAGGCTTCCTAACACACTGCCCGCCAAACAGTGTGATCGCATGTAAATAAACTAATATAAACCTTCAGAATGATTAGTGCGAGTTAAAGATTTAATGACGATCTCTCACAAAGCTTACAATTTATCACTGTATCGATATTACATCATCATCATCATCATCATCTCACCCAGCCCTAATACACACAGTATGAGACGCTGCTTAGGCCAGAATTCAAACTTTACATTGCGCACACACACACACACACACACTATCATCCAACACTCTCTCACACTCACACACACACTCTCTCTCTCTCCTCTGTCTGTCTCTCTCTCTCTCTCACACACACACACCCCATAGGTTCAAAAATTAGCTGCAAAATCTGTTACAGTAATAAGAACCCTGAATGCCTATTAACTGTACTTTGTATATTTCTATCTACATTAAATAATTGCATCTACATTAAACATGCAAAAATGATAGATTGTCGATTTTCTATTAATGTTTTTGCCATTTCTTTGTAACAGGACACAACACACCAATTTTCACTTCTTTGTAAGACAAAGTGAAGCTAAACGTCTCACAGACTCTGTCGCTGAAATCAAACACGACAAAATTGCAAAAACATACGGTTTTTTTCTTCATAGCATGTATACTTTGTGAATTATTAAGGGAAAAGTGTTTCAAGAAAGGGGGAGTTTCACGTTTTAAAATGGCCGCCATTTTGTAACTTGTGAGAGAAAGAATTGGGCAGAATCCACGATGGTGTGGTCCCACGCGCTGGTTTAGCGGACGTGGAAACACCTTCGCACGACTCTCTCACGTCGTATTCCTCCAAAAGCTGAGAAAAGAAACACTCAGCAAAGCATTTTGTTTTCAGTCATTTACAAGAAATGTTTTTTCCCCCACAGCACTGACCCACGTGGCGACGTGAAACGTGTCCTGAATGTAGCCACTGGCAAAATGTCATCGTTAGAGGTGGGTAAAAACGAACGTCCATCACTCACTTCATCGAGCCAAAACATCCCAGTACATCTGCTTTGTACATCTGCGTCAATTTGTTTACCTTGCATGGTGTAACACAGGTGGTATTTATTTGTGTGTTGTGCAGAACAGAGCACCGCACTTCAAATCATGAAAGTGAAACTCAAATGAGCTATAAAAAAAAAAGTGAACAGGTGCGCAATGCAAATACACTAGCAATAATGTGAGCAGTTTTTTAAACTAGATTTAAGAGCCAAATAAGAGAAATCCGCAGCCAGCTACCATCCCGTGTGGAACTCGCTTCAGTATCGGGACAATCATGTTTAGGAAACCAGGCAATTCATGGGACCACACACACACACACACACACACATTTATATACAGTTAGGTCCAGAAGTATTTGGACAATGACAGTTTTTGTGATTTTGCCTTTATACTCCACCACAATGGATTTGAAATAAAACCATCAAGATTTGATGGAAGTGTAGACTTTCAGCTTTATTTTAAGAGGTTCCACAAAAATATGGCATTTACCGTTTAGGAATTACAGCCATTTTAAGCAAAGTACTTCCAAAGGTATTCGGACAAAGTGACATAATTGTAAATATAGCCATAATTTTAATACTTGGATGAAAATCCTTTGCAGTCAGTGACTGCCTGAAGTCTGGAGCCCATGTTCTCAAAACTCAAATCCTGAGTTTCCTCCCTGGAGATGCTTTGCCAGGCTTCACTGCAGCCACCTTCAGCTGCTGCTTGTTTGTGGGTCTTTCTGCCTTCAGTCTTGTCTTCAGTAAGTGAAAAGCAGCTCTATTGGGTTGAGATCAGGCGACTGACTTGGCCATTGAAGAATATTCCATCTCTTGGCCTTCAAGAAGTCTTTAGTTGCATCCAAATACCTTTGAGCCCCTGAAAATGGAGCAATTCCTAAATGGTAAATGCCATATTTTTGTGGAACCTCTTAAAATAAAGCTGAAAGTCTACACTTCCATCACATCTTGATGGTTTTGTTTCAAATCCATTGTGGTGGTGTATAAAGGCCAAATCACAAAAACTCTGTCATTGTCCAAATACTTCCGGACCTGACATTATATATATATATATATAAATAAAAGTGTGTGTGTGTGTGTGTGTGTGTGTGTGTATACACACACCTATAGAGCTAGTGAGAGGAATAAAGGAAACACGTCTCAACTGAGACACAAACACCTGTGCAGTGATTCATCGAGCAGCAAGACTTTTTTTTTTTTTATTTATAAAAGACTGTTTTATCCATGTTGTTGCAATGTTGTGAAATATTAAGGAAACTTCACTCAAGCGCAGCTAAACAGCTCTAGGGCAAGTCTGTGGGTTGCTCTTTATTTGGGGCATGAGAAAGCTTGTCCCCAGTGAAATTCCTCAGAATTATTTTCATTTCGTCTAAAGACAAGTCATAAAATGATGTTTTTCCTGTACATTATTGTTAAACAGCTATGTAAGTCTAAAACAAGCCGAGAAATTCAAGCACACTTTTCCGCTGTAACCTGACGGATTTCCGCGTTTGGTCGAGCAGGACTTCGGGTTTTATCCATTACAATCAGACCGGCTTATGAAAAGTAGGCAATCCAATACAGGCCTGGTGTCAGAGCAGGAAGCTAGCCTGCAGTCCAACCATCGAGCTGCACGCATCAGAAATCCAGGTAACCAGGACAAACAAATTTCACATCCGGGAAATCAGATAGTTAATTCCTAGTTGCCAGGCAGCAAGCTGCGGATATGAGGCTGTATATACGGCCAAACGTTAATGTGTGGTTTAATAAGGACTTCTGAAAAGCTGCGCTTATTCTGTGACATGCGCTTCACGTTTCATCACGGAGAAAAAGTGAGAGACGTCCTTCTACACGGTCTACAAAAGGTGGCATTCGACTTATAATCATTTTTAATAAAATTACACCAACCCACAAAAAAGGAAATGAACAAGCAAATGATTTCAGTGCTGGATTATAGTGGAAAAGCCTGTGTGTGCATGTGCGTGTGTGTGTGCGCGTGTGTGCGTGTAAGCCCTCTGGGATTTAATGCATGTGTTCAGTCATGCAGGGAGATGATCAACAGGATGTGCGTCCATGGCCTTAACAATGAGAGCAGGCGAGTGCTGCGGTCTGCTTGGCCAGGAACGCATCAGGAAAACCCTCTCTCTCTCTCTCTCTCTCTCTCTCTCTCTCTCAGTTTCAGTTTTCATGTGCTTTATTGGCATGGCAAATAATTGTACATTTGCATTGCCAAAGCAGGTACAAAGGAAGGTTAGTGTAAAAAACAGGAGAAATAAAACAAAAAGACAAAAACTAAAATAAAATACTAATAGATTAGAATAAACAAACAAAAAAATAACACAAACGATGTACATAATTTAAGGACAATATAAGTGAAGTGAAGTGATGTGTAGCCAAGCATGGTGACCCATACTCAGAATTTGTGCTCTGCATTTAACCCATCCAAGCACACACACACACAGTAGTGAACACACACACACCGTGAACACACACCCGGAGCAGTGGGCAGCCTTTTTTTTTGCTGCAGCGCCCGGGGAGCAGTTGGGGGTTCGGTGCCTTGCTCAAAATTACAGAAAGTGAATTTACTAATAAAGGTAAGAAAAAGTATAAAACAATGTGTACTAAAGCTCCGCTGAACAGGCATCTCACTCCAGTCTCAATATTTCCTCTAATATATATTAATCTATAGACCATGTCTCTCTGCACACAGGACTCCTGAACACCAAGAGAAAACACACAGACTCGAGCAATAATTCTGCTTTTACTGCCACCTCAGATTTAGGGCACTTTCACATTTATTCTGAATCAGAGTGAAACTAACACTTCTGGTTCGTCTGCTATTCGGTTTCACACTGCGCGTAATTCAATGAACAGCAAGCAGGGCTGAAAACGTACTCGCAAAACTCTTATCAATTGGTTAGAAATAGGGTGACTGAAAAAGGCAAACAAACCTTTACCAAGTGCTAGGGCTGCAGGATACTGAAGAAAAATGTGTTAAATAATGCGATATATACGGTACAATAATGCTATAGGTGTGTAAAATCAATTTAAATGTTTTTATTTTCATTTTTTTTTAAAACTGAAAATGGCATAACCAACATACATGCTTCGTGTCCGTTTGAGGAAATGAAAGCATTCTGCGTCGCCCTAAACCTTTGACTTTTCGTAACTTAAGTACTAAAATCATTATTATTAGTGATATTTACATTTGCGATATTTCGAAATATATTGTGCAGCTCTGCTAAGTGCACAGATATCACAAAAACCACCGAGCCTGGTGAACATGGTGACAGTGCTCAATAAAATCACTAAATAATTAGCCTTTATAAATAAAACATCGTCGTGCATCACATCCATCCACTGTTTATTTTCTCTTTTTGTTCGGAACAAATATCCAGAACACATCACATTTCTACAGCTCTGTCCTTTGGCTCGGTTTGTGTCTTGCATGTACAAGAAAATGTCACCTACATCCCTAAATACACGGCATGTTTGGTTCACTTCAGGATCGGTTGGACCCGGGCCGACACTACGTCACTCAGAAGCTCTCGGACCTGAATGTGATTACAGTGTACGCCTAAACGAAGAGGAAAACACAAATCTGGGTCTGATTCAAACGCTAAATAATCACTAAATGTGTGAACGCACCCCTAGACCCTGAATTTGATTCTAGCATATTTTACGTAGTATAATCAGCAGGACACTTAACATAGGGTTCAAATCTGGATTCTAACTCTAGGTGTGAACGTCTCATGCGTAAACGTGTACCGTGTATAAGCATGTGAGGATGTAGTGTATTTGGAGCACCCAAATTTCTCCTTGGTCATCGTCTACAGTATATTGTCACCTAAAAATAGCATAAAATAGATGGTTTTATATGGCGGGCTGCCTCCAGTGCTACCCACGCTTAAATACAGTGTACACTTAAAGAAAGAGCCTCGCTCACACACAGTAAAGTGGCCAACATACCAGGTGACAAACAGGGACAGGACAGAAGACATATAGACACAATGTTTGTGTTATAGACACAACGCTCCTGTTACTAGACACAACGCTCCTGTTACTAGACACAACGCTCCTGTTACTAGACACAACGCTCCTGTTACTAGACACAACGCTCCTGTTACTAGACACAACGCTCCTGTTACTAGACACAACGCTCGTGTTACTAGACACAACGCTCGTGTTATAGACACAACGCTCGTGTTATAGACACAACGCTCGTGTTACTAGACACAACGCTAGTGTTACTAGACACAACGTTCGTGTTACTAGACACAACGTTCGTGTTACTAGACACAACGCTCGTGTTATAGACACAACGCTCGTGTTATTAGACACAACGCTCGTGTTATTAGACACAACGCTCGTGTTATTAGACACAACGCTCGTGTTATTAGACACAACGCTCGTGTTATAGACACAACGCTCATGAAGGAAAAGTCTTTGGAACAGACTTCAGCCCTAAAATGGATACAAGAGAAGATACTGGTGATGTGCTTTACAGGTTTTGTTCGCTGAAACAAGTCATGACTGATTTGTGTTTTCAGTTGAGGCCTGTAACGACCCTCACTCAGAGTGTATTAAATCACAGATCCACATCTTGCCTGAAACACGTCGCTGTGGTACCATCAAGGGTACAGCGCGTGTGCCTTTAGTATGTATCGTTACACCTTTAAAAATAATTTAAGCTACTTTTACCATAGGAGCGAGGTAAAGGTGCGCCACATGCACCTTCCCAGGTATACAGACACAAGCTAACGGTAAGAGAGATGTACACAAACGCAGGCTTTGTTGCGATTATTAAACGATTTCAGTCACAACTGTATGACAATATTGTAAAAGCCTAATGCTAAATATCTCATCTAATCAAACCTGAACTTAACATACATACACACGAGCACGACCGTGTCTGTACTCATCAGCTTCATCTTGAAATAGCTAATAAAATATTATCGTATATATTTATCAGGTGCATATAATTAAAGTAAGCACACAATATATTTAATGTGGATGCCAGAAATTGAGATGTCAGTAGTGCTAGTAATGCTTCAGTGGCAGATTTTCCTCTATTTAACAGAAAAACAAAAGAGATTTTTTCGCATTTTAACCCTTTCATGCATCGTGTCCACACTCACTGTTAGAATTTTTTTTTTTTTTAGGAAAATATAAGATGTAAATCATTTCCAAATTACTTTAATTTAAAGGTACAATATACCAAAAGGTACCATATTTTTCCATTTCTTACTAGTACAAATACCGCAGAAAATTGATGATCAAAAAATAATAGTTTAAGCCATCATCTGTGAACAAGTGTATTACATAGCTGGAAAAAAAAACAGTCGGGAAGCTCGCCTTATGGGACGGAAAGTCTGCTTATATTTCGATTGGCCTCTTGTCAGTCTTCTAGCTAGAGCTAGCCGAACCACAGTAAGTTTTGGGGGCGGAGTTTTGCGTACATGGGAGGAAATAGGGGCAATTACTCAATGAAAAAATAAATAAACAAACCCCCCACAAACCTTACCTCATGTACCTTTAACGTAAACCATTATCCAGATTTCTGTTGCATTCGAGACTTTGTTGTTATCAGTGCATGCCTTCAGGAAATCTTTACTAACTTTACACGTTAAAAGTTATACGTTAAGTGCCAGACTCAACACCTTAGCTTTTTTTCACCTCATTTAACTGTGTACATTTTGTACGTCAAGAACATTACTTTTTTTTTTTTTTAAATATATTTTGCAATTAATTTTTGTTTACAATTTTAGTTCTAATGTTTTATCATGTTTAACTCCTACACACGGACAATCATTTACTTTTGTAATATCAGTGATATGTGATGAATCCTGACTTTTAATAAATATGTCATGCAATTCTAAGGAACTAAACAAAACAATCACTGAAGAAGCTGGGTGTGTTTCTCAACCATTTAGGCATGAAAGGGTTAATCTAATAATGCACTATTTTTCAGGAGGAGTTGAGAACAAGATGAGCAGTACCTGGTGTGTGTTTGTGTGTGTGTGTGTGTGTGCTGAGGAGAAACAGTGGAGTGTGTGGCGCAGCTGAAATCACGGACTCATCCCGTTACCGTTAGAAAAAGTGGAGAGATAAACAGACTGCTCCTGGCAGAGAATAAAGGAGTGCAGAGAGAATAAACTGCTTCAGACGAGCTGCGCGCGCGCAGGGCAGGAAAACAAGGCGTCCTGTGAAATATCAGCGCTCATAATAACCCTGACCCAGTAATGAGGCGAGCTGTTACCGGCTAAGGCGTCGGGCTCGAGGCCCGTGGCGTTGTCCAGTCCACATAACACGAAGTAATGGGCGAAGCGACACGACGCCGTTGTGCTCGCGCTCATCTTCTCGCCTCGCTTTGTCCGGGTCGGTCCGCGTTCTCTGTGTTTACTGTGACCACAACGAGTCCATGTCCGAGCTGCTTTTCAGTCTCACGAGCTTCTTCAGAACATAAAAGATCAGATTTGGGAAAAAAAAAAAATTTCTCACGAGGACACGAAACCCCTTTAAGCCACCGTGTTTGCGTGCATGCGTTGTGTGTGCGTGTGCGCGATAGAGCTCCTCTTACTGACAGTGCACAGAGTCGGCTCCTGGCGTGCACGCGCTCATGCGCGCACCCTGACACAGCTCAGCCAATCACGTGCAGCCTTTAAAACCTTCCAGTCAATTCAGTGACGCTGATTTGCGACTACTTGTTACCCCTCAGCTGTTTCAGTACAGACGTCCCTCACCAGCATGTAAAGAAAGTGAAGCATCCAGAGTTCCTTCTTATAAAAATTAAATCATCTGCATTATTGAGTCGAGGGAGAAAACTCTTCTGAAGAAGATTTCTTTCATTCCTTCATCTTCAGTAACCTCTTTATCCTGGTCAGTGGATCCGGAGGCAATGATACACACTGGAGAGTACACCAGTCCATCACAGGGCACCATGCACACACACACACACACGTTCACACTTAGAGCAGGCTCCTGCTTGATTGGAATGAAAACCTGCACCCACACTGGCCCTTTCCGGATAAGACTGGACACCCCTGACCTAGAGGCAGTTTAACCTAGCTAATCCACCTACTGGGGTGTTTTTGGGAGGTGGGAGGAAACCAGAGAACCCGGAGGAAACCCATACGGAGAACATGGACGAGCATGACACTCCAAGAAGATTACATGCATCCGCAAAATAACACGAAATGCAAAACCCAAACAGTATTTCTTTTCATTTCTGACCTGAAGGCAACATGCCACACTGAAAAGCAGAAGATGTGTTTCATTGCTCTAAAGTGCTGAATTTGTATGAAAATGGGATCTACCTTTAAAAGTAATCCACGCGCTGCGTTTCATGGTGCCATCCCTAACCCTATGCAAATTCTAAATTCATAAACAGTTATTAAACATTATTAAAATGATAAAAGGCATCAACATTAAAAAATGTGGTCTGGCTCATCATCTTCAAGAATTCTAAACCTGGAAGCTCTGCATACTCGGGCTTCCCCTGACCCTAATCACTAATACCTGTGAGATGCCTATATATTCAGAGTATGTATTATATAAGAATATGTATACACCTGTGCATGCTATGCTTACCCAGGAACCAGCTAGGCTTGTAAGTGGTCATTTGCAGGATGTAATGATGTCATTTCCCACCTCGGCACGTTCGACATGCGAACTGGAAAAAACATGGACGCCTCCGCGAAAGCAGTGTCTTTTGTTTGCTGTTTCAGAGCACGTAAAGCTCATAAAAAGCTCCTCTAACCGCACTTTTACAGTTACAGGTCTGAGTGGCTACTGGTTCTATCCTACCGTAGTGAACTTTAAACATTTTGGACTGAAACTGCAGCACAGCAACAACAGCGGACAAAATGAGTAGCTTAGCAACAAGCTAACGTTAATGACAACTCTAATGTTGATGATTATCTTCTCAAAACAGTGATTAGTTGGTCAGTGTTATAGATTTAACCGAGTGCTGTATCTGTATATCAACTGCTCTAAAGCCACTACTGCTCTAAACTCATTTAACAGTAGAGAAGACAGACTTTACGCTGTTCGCTGTGAGAGTGGCCATGTTGATTTGACGTCACTCTGTAAGCAGGGAAGGAACTGGTAGGTGAGAAGACTACCCCAAGGTGACCAGTTAAAACTTTATGCTGAGAGGTGTTTTCTGTGGTTTTTACCAGTTGTAGGCGGAGAATTACAAGTTGCAACTTTGCCTCGAATGCAGCACTAGTCCAACCGTAACCCTAGATAAACCCTAACCTAGATGAGCCCTAGCCCTAGCCTATACAGACAAACCCTAACTCTAGCCAAAACCTTATCCTAGCCCGACCTTAGTGCTGTACCGTAGCACAGCCCTAAACTTAGGCAAACCTTAACCAAATCCTAAGCCTAGGCAGGGCATTATGTATTAACCTCTCTGTGAACCATGATGTAGTATTTTCTATTAAAAAAAAAAAAAACCCTCACCAACAGACGTCGTTCCCTGGAACCTTCTTGCAGAATTCCTAACGGTTCAGCCGGTTCAGAGTGATGGGAAACCCTAGCAGTTACCTGGTGTTCCTAGAACCACACTTAACGTCCTATTTAACACCTCCTAACAGCCAGAGAGCTGTGTTTTAACACCAGTATGTCACAAGGAACCGACTCATCCTGAGACCGACTGGAAGGGCACTCAGGTGGGAAATTTGAGCACAGGCAGGAACCCTGGATTTAGCCTCAGGGTTACTCCGGCATCATCTGGCCACCAGTGTACACAAGGTAGACTTATCACCAAAGCATGCAGTTTGTTTACTCTTCTTTCTGAAGTAATTGCTATTTGACGTCTTCGACTGCTATCTGACGTCTTTCAATTCGACATCCTCTACGGGCTCATAAGGGGAAGATCTCAGTGACTCTCATGAGCACAAGCATGAGGACCGTGGCTGGGTTCTCGGCTTCTTGGCCCTTTCAGAAAGGTTTCACAACAATAGCTTGTTGTTGAACACTTGTGTAGCCGTCTCAGCTTGTGGCACTGGACAGTGGCCTGGATCTGTCTGAGGAAGTACACATTGTACACGGAACAGTTTCCACTTGAGAGCATACAAGACTCCGGTACCAGAGGCTGTTGTGTTTACTAGCGTTTTCTGCATTGCAAGACGACAGTCTGTGACCTGCGCTTCCGTCTGAGAGGGAATACCCATAGGCGCAGATGTCCTGAGGGGTCCAAATCATTCTGTCCCAATACTGACACTAACCCTAGACCATCCTACGTCTAAGCAGTCTGTTTAACTTCTTATTCTTAGCATTTCCTATAATTGCGGTGTTACGCATCACTGGATGTTGTAAGCTACCACGATAACCGAAATCGTCATATTAGGTAAGATTTTTTTGTTTTGTTTAACTTCTAACCTCTGTGTAATTTGCAGTGGTGCTGTAAATAAAGTGAATCTTTGTTTGGGATAGTGCTCATTTTTCAAGGCCATCCACCAACTCGCTCGTGACCCAAAAATCCAAAGTGGCTTTTACTGGACATCTTTCTACTATACTGACTGTACTGCTGCCCTCTATTGGACAAATATATACCACATTACCATAAAGGCACCTACATTTGGATATGAAGTGTGAAGCTGGGCTCTGATTCACCAGTTTCTTATCCTAATTCTCCGTTCCACCTTAAAAGGTGCAGCAGTTCTGTAGATGGAGATGTTCTGCAGATGCCTGTTGATATCACTCATCAGATGGAAATTAGCCGGTGCAGAGCATCTGCTCACATCTGAGATTCATGTTTTTTCATACACGGCAAATGTATGACAAATAAACTTGAACCTGTAACACACTACTGAAATACTCAGTAGGAAAACAATTAGTCCAGGATTTTTTAAATAATGAGCATTTAACAATGAACTTGCCATGTGAGACTATCTGAGAGTGGTGTGAAGTGTTAACTCTGGACCCATGAACAGGCTCCGTCATGAGCTGATCGGGATAAAGCCGTGGACTCATTTATCAATTTTTAGTAAAGTTGTATGTAAATGTTTTCTTAAAAACATCTCCAAACATCGAAAACATTCCGCCAGATTTCCAAAAGTTTCGGTAAAGCTGATTTATTTCCTACTCACATGCACATATTAACGAATGTCCATCACCCATAAAGTCCATACATTTACACAAGCTCTTGTAGGACACAAATGTTTTTGTTGTTGTTTTTTTTCGAATTAACAGGATTTTCATGAATTCCAGATTTCTTGTGTAAATGCTTTATGAATAACTTTGTTCGTATTCAGAGGCCCAATGTGTCCTGATCTAAGTTTTCCACACAGAACTTTAATGAAATCTCAAATATAAAATATCTGATATACAAAACATGTATAATTATAAATACGAGGAAATATAGTGTACTTTGCAAAAGTTTTGGCATCCTCATTTTTTACATCACAAGTTTTGTTTTAAACATTTATTCTATGACTTTGGCTTTATTTATTCTTTATCTTGATTTATATATTAAAAAAATAAAAATTTTCGATTTACAAACATTACTTTTTTCCAACAACAGTGAAATATTACAGAAACATGTTTGTAGGACAGGAAAGAAAGTAACATGATGTAATAGAGCACGTTTCAGACAAAGAATGAATATTGGCTGTTAGAGATTACCTGCAAAAGAAAAGAAAAAAGGCAGGTTCTGCAAGATGCTTTGAAAAACTTCGCAGTCTCATAACTGTATGCAATGTTCCTGAGACTACTGATGCATTTTTAAAGGCAAAGCATCGTCACACCAAATACTGACTTTGCTTCGTTTAGTGCTGTTCCCTGCTCTTTATAGTATTTTTTATGTAAAAAAAAAGAAGTTTCATTTTCATTATTTTTGAAGGCATCTTTGCTTTACAGCATTTTATTACAGACTTTGGCAAAGCACTGTATATATATATATATATTTTTTTTTAAAAACTGTGTGATTATTAGCTAAGGAAAAAGAACCAAAAACTGGAATAGATAAAGAATTACATATGAGTCAGATCCATACAACTCCAGCTAATCCTAAAAAGCTAAGAATTATGGTCATACTTTTAAATGTGAACGTGCTTTTGTGGTCACGTTACCAGAAAAAAACTATATACAGTTGTATTTTAATCAGCAAAAGGTGTTGTAATGAGAGGTGTAGCTCGTCCCAGCCCTCCCTCGTAGACGACACTGATGTATTTCCTGAAGTGTCTCAGGGTCATTAGGTGTCTTTATAGCTTTTGGTTTTGAGAATGCTCCAAGGCAAGTTATAAAAAGCACACAGAGGGCTGGGGATTTGCCTTATTGTCAGAAACATTAGACCTGCAGGGCCTCATATCTAAAACACCTTTCAGAATTTGGCATGGGAAACAAGTCTGTAAATTCCGTCACACACTCCTGTTAACCCATATGAGGATGGGTTCTCTGTTGAGTCTGGTTCCTCTCAAGGTTTCTTCCTATCTCCATCTCAGGGAGTTTTTCCTTGCCACCGTCGCCTCGGCTTGCTCTTCAGACACACTCTCACACTTCATCTTACTTTTTTGTTTGTGTAAAGCTGCTTTGAGACAATGACATTGTAAAAAGCGCT
>CM040983.1:24533932-24550964 GCA_022985145.1 Pangasius djambal | reverse complement strand
ATGTGCTTTCACTACAAAAAATAAAATAATATAAAATAACACAATTACATTGATTTTTGTCTCACAAACCTTGGTGCTAGAACTGGGAAATATTTTATTTATATATACATATATATATATGTGTGTGTGTGTATATATATATATATATATATATATATATATATATATATATATATATATACACGCACATATACACACTATATTGCCAAAAGTATTGGGACACCCCTCCAAATCATTGAATTCAGGTGTTCCAATCACTTCCATGACCACAGGTGTATAAAATCCAGCACCTAGGCATACAGACTGCTTCTACAAACATTTGTGAAAGAATGGGTCACTCTCAGGAGCTCAGTGAATTCAAGCGTGGTAGCGTGATAGGTTGCCACCTGTGCAATAAGTCCATTCATGAAATTTCCTCACTACTAAATATTCCACGGTCAACTGTTAGTGGTATTATAACAAAGTGGAAGCAATTGGGAACAACTCAGCCGCGAAGTGGTAGGCCACGTAAAATCACAGAGCGGGGTCAGAGCATGCTGAGGCGCACAGTGCGCAGAAGTCGCCAACAATAGCTACAGACCTCCAAACTTCATGTGACCTTCAGATTAGCCCAAGAACAGTGCATAGAGAGCTTCATGGAATGGGTTTCCATGGCCAAGCAGCTGCATCCAAGCCACACATCACCAAGTGCAATGCAAAGCGTCGGATGCAGTGGTGTAAAGCACGCCGCCACTGGACTCTAGGGCAGTGGAGACGCGTTCTCTGGAGTGATGAATCACGCTTTTCCATCTGGCAATCTGATGGACGAGTCTGGGTTTGGAGGTTGCCAGGAGAACGGTACTGAACGGACTGCATTGTGCCGAGTGTAAAGTTTGGTGGAGGGGGGATTATGGTGTGGGGTTGTTTTACAGGGGTTGGGCTTGGCCCCTTAGTTCCAGTGAAAGGAACTCTTAATGCTTCAGCATACCAAGACATTGGATGAGCGAGTTTGGTGTGGAGGAACTTGACTGGCCTGCACAGAGTCCTGACCTCAACCCGATAGAACACCTTCGGGATGAATTAGAGCGGAGACTGCAAGCCAGGCCTTCTCATCCAACATCAGTGCCTGACCTCACGAATGCGCTTCTAGAAGAACGGTCAAAAATTCCCATAAACACACTCCTAAACCTTGTGGAAAACCTTCCCAGAAGAGTTGAAGCTGTTATAGCTGCAAAGGGTGGGCCAACTCCATATTAAACCCTACGGCTTAAGAATGGGATGTCATTAAAGTTCATGGGCATGTAAAGGCAGACGTCCCAAAACTTTTGGCAATATAGTGTACATACATATATGAAATATACACACACACATATGTATATGTATATGTGTGTGTGTGTGTGTGTGTGTGTGTGTGGAATATATCACTCATGACAGTTTTATAACATTTAAGATTTCTTGGGTCAACTTCCGCTTTGATGATGACCACGCCCCCATTAGATGATGTCACAAGAATTAAGTCGGGTTCTCCGGAAGTGAGGCCTGTGAGTGCAGGGGATCAGTCACAGGAGTCGTGCCTTGTAGTTCCCAGGCCAGAAGAGAAGTGCTGTTAAGCTCACCTGTCCCTTTTCAGCTGAGCTCACCTTGGCGTGGCGATGAGTCTGGAGCTGTCCTGTTACTGATATCTGTGCTAGGAATAAGTCATCTATACAGCAACGTGTGTATAAACGTGTCACTGAGGAAAGAAGTAAAAACCTAATCAATAAAAAAATGAAGTTACCAAACCATGACCAACTCATGCACCATGCTTTTTTAAGATTATGATCTAAACATTTTGCAGAAATGCATCATGTGTATGGAGGGGTGTTTTATTTTAATTCATGGTTGATAAATGTGACTTCAGCCTGCATTCAGGTAGCGGTGATGTGCGTCTACATGTCAGACTGACTACAAACGCCTCCCTGTCGCTTACACACTCTACTAGAGAGGGTGTAGAGACCACTTAATCCAGACCCTATGTAGGTCATGTGTGTAGGGAGTGTGAACGTGTTTGGGGATTGGCCTGGTTCAGGTGACGCCCTGGAGGCCACGCCCTCCGGTAACCACAGGACACGCCCTAAACAGAAAGAGAAACACCTGACGCACAAAAGAGCTGCGTGTCCGGTTTTATACGCAGGAAACGTCGACGGTATGGCGGCTGACGAGTCCATGTTCATGAGGACGGTTCTGGCTCTTAATGACGCGTTTAAATCCGAGGACTCGAGCTTGGCTTTGCCGTCTGAGGAGCGGTTAGCTCGCGCGGCTGACGCGGACGCGGACGCAGACGCAAACGCAAACGCGGACGCGGACGGAGCGCAGCGGAGGATTCGAGTGGAGCAGCAAGTGCAGCAGCTCACTCTGTCTCGGAAAGCGAAACGGTCCATGATGAAAGGTAGGAGAGCTGAGGAGCTGATCCCCAGGCGCGGTTTAAAAGGTCAACTTCCCCTGAACTCTGTGTTAGATTAACCAGCACAGTGAGGTGTGTGTGTGACGCGTGGGAATGGACTGGACATGATCCTGCCTTCTAATAGCAAACTCCTAACAATGCACTGCTGCTTTCCTTCTGTCTGTCTTTCTGTCTTTCTGCTTTCAGTGCCATGTTTCTTTGTTATCTGAGCTTTCCTCCACCCTGACTGTGCCTGCTCCTAACTGTGAATAAGAAAGTGCACTACAATATTTCTATACCTTTGACAAATAACTAAGATGTAACTGTTTTTGGGTCTTTTGGAAAAAAAAAAAAAAAAAAAAATCACACTATTTCACATTCCTCACAAATGCAATCTGAGGAAAGTATAATTTGACTCTCATGTTGCAGGTTATTGTTATGGAATCCGCGTGCACTTTGAACAGCAAAGCGAAATGTGTATTTCATTTCTTAATCCTCAGTGGATTTCTGCACGCCTGACTTCCGGCACTTCCTGCAGGACTAATGTGACAGTGAGTTCTATGACAGGAATTCATTTCAGACAGGATGAGGAAACATGCTGCGTCCGATCTGCACAGTTGTCAGGATGGCAGAAGGATGATTTTCTATCCACTAGTCTTACCATATCAATAACTGGTGTAGGAAATAAAATGCTCCGAAATGACTGAAATGACGTCCTGCTAATGCGACTGAAATTGCATTGTGAAACCTGGAAGAATGCACGGTTCTGATTGGTTAGTCTTGTTTCTCACTATAGTGGCTGGTAGCCAGTGAACTGTGATTTAATGTAAGTATAGTGAAATTACTGCGCATGCACGCACGCTGTACGTGTTATTTTAACCATGTGTTACATAAAGTGTTTTGCAAGAGAAGCCCAAAATCCCCTCGCCTAGCTACGCCTGTGAGATACAGCAGGTTTGGAAAGTATTCACACCCCTCCATATTTCGCACACATGTTATAACGCTATTGTGTCAGATCCCATTTAAAATTGATTGAATGCACTTTTTTTTAAAAACTATTATTGGAATTGAAATGTACTTTTTACCCAGTAATCTCATTTAAATGTAATCTACACACAATATTCCATAATGACAAAGTTTTTAGAAATGTATTAAAGCTCAAAAACTGTCTCATTAATACATATTCAGACTCTTGACAAAAGGCACTCTGGATTGAGCTAAGGTGTGTCCTATTTGCTTTGGTATCCTGAGAGCGCTCTAGAACGTGATTGAGTCCAAATGTGGCAAATTCAATTGAATTGGACCTGATTTAGAAAGGCACACACCTGTGTGTGTGTGTGTGTGTGTGTGTGTGTGTGTGTGTGTATAAGGTCACACAATTTGCACAGTATGTCAGACCAGAAACCAAGAAGACTAAAGAACTCTCCATAGACCTCTGCAATCAAACTATGTCGAGCCACAGGATCCTGGTAAGGGCATAAAACCATTCCTAAAGCATTGAAATTGAAAAAGAGATGTAATGGAAGAAGATACATAATGGAACCACAAGGATTCTTCCTAGAGACCCTGTAGGAAGGATGACCATCTCAGAAATGCTCCACTAATTTTATTAATTTTAATTAACTTTAATTTATGGTGAAGTGGCTAGAAGGAAGCCACTCCAGCATTTAAAGGACTCTGAGACATGAAGAAAAAGACTGTCTGGTTTATTGAAACAAAAATGTAACTTTTGAACACCAAGCGAAACGTTTGGTGAAAACCTGGTGAAAAACTGACTGAAGCGTGGTGGTGGCAGCATCATGCTGTAGAGTTGCTTCTCAGCATCAGCATCAGGGACAGGGAGACAGGTCAGAATGAAAGGAAATACAGCTAAATACAAAGAGGTCCTTGAAGAAACCCTCCTCCAGAGTGTACACAACCTCAGACTGCGGTGAAGGTTCACCTTTCAGCACGACAACGACCCAAAGCATAGAGCAACAACAACGCTGGAGCGGCTTCAGGACGAGTCTCCGAATGTCCTCACCATTTAATCCGATTGAGATTTAGAGGATCTGCCAGGAAGAATGGGAGAAACTGCCCAAGTGCAGGTGTGTAGAGCTTGTTCAGAATTACCCAAGAAGACTCGGGGGCATAATTGCTGCCCAAGGTGATTCTACAAAGTACTGAATAAAGGGTCTGAATACTTATCTAAATTCTAGATTTCAATTCTTGATTCTAATGAATATCTAAAAACTTGGTTTTGTTTATGTAGATTTTTGTGCTTATGTAGTAGTTTTTGTAGATTGATGGCCAGAAGATTTGGTCTAAATTGTGGAGGGGTGTGAATACTTTTCAAACCCACTGTATATCTCGTTTTTCATTACATTCGAGTATTTTCTAAGCCAGCTTTTGTTTAAAGGCAAGCCTAGTTTTGGCAGACCGGCATCAGCTGCATGGCATTTGTCACATAAGTGTCAGGAGATGCATGTACCTCACAGAATGTCCCTGCTGTGAATCACTGCATGCTAGCTGGGTAGCAAGCCTGAACTTCAGCTGCACTGGAAAAAAAAAAAAAAAGCCGATTGAATGAACTTAATTCAGCTGCGTACATTGGTTTCACATGCATGAGTTGCGTTACGTGTACACAGTTTGTTTTCGTACATCCCACATGATGTGAGCCATCAGCGTAATTGGATCATGTTAATACTATTGACAGTACTATCGTCAACTGATCACTCTCGCTCCAAATCTGTGAAATACGTGTTGTCTTATATCTGACCGACAACATATTTTCATTTTTTTCAGTGTAACTAGACAGTTGGACTCAGTCAGTGAGCTAAAAACTCCAGGCATCCCGGCAAAAATCTAACACTAGTATCATCTTATTTATAGATTATAGGTTATTTAATGTAAATTTCCATGTAATAAGCAGAAGAATATTAATCAAAAACTAGACACAAGTCTAGTATATGTTAGTTCTGAGTTTGTATTTGGGTCTTATTTGTTTCACTTTCTGTCTTATTTCACAGGTAGTCAATCTAACAGCCAATTAACAAGTACCACGTCGTTCAGAAGTGGCCCTATGAAGGTACAAGCTTTCTTTTAAAATTAATATTCGTAACAGCGTTTACGTCTTGCATCTAAAATTAAGCTGAAATAATTTTTTTGCCCCAGGTATTCCGGTCATATTTCGACCATAATGATGCTTCAGGACCGAACAGACCTGTGGTTAGGATGACTAAGCCTCACTGGGCGAGGCAGCGGTTTCCTCGGGGTAATGGAGGAGAGTGCGGGATGATTAGGTACGGCTCATCAGGAAACAGCTTCAGCTGGGGATCTGCAGGTTTCACTCTCCCCGTGATGCGAACCGTGTCTTCAGCCGACCGTCTCCACGGGACCTTCCCTTTGCAGAACTCTGCCTGTTCCGAGATGCTCCAGAACGCTCGTCCGTTTGTCTCGGGCCACTCCGCTACTCTTCAGCTTCCTAACAAGCCGGTCATTGAGGACAGTCTTGATGATGTCTTCCTACCTGACACTTCACACATCACCCCACTAAGAGCAGAGCATCAGACGGTGTTTTGGGAGAAGCAGAATATTCAGAGAACGCCCATTCAGCACGGCGATGCAGCGTGGGCAACACCGAACATCTGGCAGAGGCAGGAGACAGTGAGAAGACAGCCCTCAGTGGTCAGCACACACACAGTGCAGATGGCAGTAGCCAAACAGCAAGAAGCCACAGCTGACACGCTGAAGTAAGGCTTGAGAATCTGGGTTGTTTCTAAGCGTTGGTTCTTGATCGGTTAAAAGACGCTTCCTGCCACACTGACGAGGAATAAAAATTACTCACCAAGAGTTTTAACCATTAAAAGACATTGTCGTTTGATAAGTATGAAAGAGATGTGTGTATTTGTGTTTGTGCCGCACAGAAGCGGAAAGCAAGCTGCGCCGATGACGATGAGGGTGGCTGTAAATCACCTGACGGAGAAGAACGAGGAAATGCAGATCTCTGCTGCGAACTTCATCCAAAACCAGTGCTTCAGCAGTGCAGATGCTAAGAAAAGGGTGAGTAGAGAAGGGCGACTTGGAACTCGTCATTCAGGGTCATCTCACAATTTACAGCTGCCCCTTACAGTGTGTAAAAGGCATTCAAAGGAATTTTCATCGGGAGAAGTTTGATCGAAAGGGTACACAGGAATCGCAAACGTTACAGCGGTCAAATCAGAGGCTTAATTTCCAAAAGTGTCCTACTACAACAATTTCTCCTAAACCCAAAAATGAAAAAAAAAAAAAACAATTCAGAATGTCGTATTACAATAACACGTTGTCATTGATGCATTCATTCTTTAATTAATTGAATTGAAGTCTAAATGCTAACATAAATATATGTTTGGATAATTATCAGTGCATAGGTGATTTCTAATTTACATTTACAATGTACATTTAATTAGAGTATCAATTAATGCCGGTTGTTTGTGTTGCAAACTGTAGCTGAGAGTAGACGTGGCTTTAGTTAGCATTCAGCATCTAAAAGAAAACTCGGAGCGTTCAGACAGCGCATGCTCTGATTAAGGGTCTATAGCGTTAGACATAAAGCATTTGGCCAGGTAGTGTAGATGTGTACACCGTTTTCTCCCTGAAGTACGGCGTTATTTTTCTGACGACTCAACTAAAGCTCCACGAAACATCTAAACACTGCTTTACAATGTGCAAAGTATTGTACATCGATAAGTAATGTCCTCAAAGGTCTTATTATACAATGAAGGGAAATAAGTATTCAGACATTTCAGTTTTGTTATTTAATAAATAAAACATGAAAAATGCAAACCCCATTTACTGTTTCTTTTCCCATAGCAGAATGGGGGAAAAAAAAGCTCAAATTGCATTTTTATTTTCCATGTAAGCATGCAACAACAGTGTCAAAAATAAAAAATAAAATCGAAACGTCTTTTCGTCATTTCATGGTTCTTCATCATATTGGTATTTCGTGGCCATCATTAAAATTCAAACAGGGAAAAAAAGAAAATGCAAACTACACTGTGGAGTTTAATTATTTTAACGAACTGCAGAATGGGTGCCAAAATTAAAACGCAGTTGCAATGCCTACTTCGTCTGTTCTTTGTCATAGCCTTAGGCTACGTACCTAATTAATACGTAGGCTACGTACGTATTTATTAAAATATGAGGTGATACTTAATAGTCTTGGTGTTATCCGAGATCTCATCAGCATGGAGGTGGATGGCATTGAATGGCAGAAATTACGACTGTGGTCTCACCATCACACACTCGATGTGAAGCCGAGCTGTGACTACGGAAAGCCAAAAGGCTCACACAGTTTTGCATGAAATGAAGAAACGTATGCACCTTAATTAATTTATTACTGTAACTAATATATGCATTACATATTACTCCATTGCTTTAATGCATATTGGGGATATTGTCTATTAAATATTATATTATATTTATATTACATTGATTAAGTAGGTTTTTTATTGTAATAAAGCAGATGTGTGGCACTGCCTGAAGTTGAGTATTATTTTCTCAAACTGAAAACTGTGTAGATTAATAATTAATTATAGGCAATTCTCAGAATTACACCGAACTGATGCACCATTTCATCTGTGAATTCAGTACATTTTAATCAAAACCAAATTGTGCATGCATGGGTTTTTTTTTTTTTTTTTTTTTTTTAAACAGATGCCTGCAGCACTTGTAAAGCTGATTGAACACGTTTCTGATGTGGGTGTTAGCAGAAACTTGTCTCGTAAGCTGATTGGCTGATGGAGACTCATCAGTGGGAAAACGCACACATTCGTGTGAATGAATGAATGTTTCAGACATGTGCTCCATGATGCTTAATTCAGTACAGCCAATTCCACAGACGAATAATAAGCAAGCACGTTTGTGCATTCCAAACGTTTTGGTAAACCATTTTTATTTGTGTGTCTGTGATTTATTTTCAAATTATGCATCATCAAATGTTACCTCATAGCAGAACACTGATAAACTGAATAAACTTAGTGTCTATCTGTAAGTCATTCCCGTAATGCTCATTTGGCGTACAACACCATCTAATCAATATAACCCATACACCACAGACATTTATGACTGGTATTTAAATGTTTTTAGTGATCTTAACCTGCCCTCTGCTCCACGCTCCAGCTGTCTGTGCTGCATGGGATCCCGAAGCTTTTGAAGCTCCTGGACTCGGACAGCGGCGAGGTGCAGCAAGCCGCAACCGCTGCGCTGCGAAACGTCATCTACGAGAACAGCGATAACAAGATGGAGGTGAAAGACCACGAAGGTATCGGTTTGATTCTGCGCCTGCTCAAGACGAACCGCGAAGTTGAAACCCGGCGACAGCTCACAGGTCTGTAACACTCCAATTTTCATTCGCGAGTTCAGACATATTCATAAATCCACTGCCGAGTTACATTACATGGGATGGATTTTACTACAGAAAACCGTGTGTCTACGCAGTAACCCTGTGTCTGTGTGCTTAATCTGTAGCAAGGCAATCATACACACTTTTTAATAGGAGCACCTGTATGCCTGCTCATTCATGCAATTAATAATCAGCCATAAGCATAAAATCATACAGGTACAGGTTAAGAGCTTCACATCAAACATCAGAATGGGGAAAATGTGTGATCTCGGTGACTTTAATCATGGCATGGATGTTGGTGTCAGATGGGCTGGTTTGAGTTTTTCAGAAACTGCTGATCTCTTGCTATTTTCTCACACAACAGACTTTAGAGTTTACACAGAATGGTTCAAAAAAATAAAAACAAAAAAACCTCAGTGAGCTGCAGTTCTGTGTGTGGAAACGCCTTGCTGGTGAGAGGGCCAGAGGAGAATGGCCAGATGTGTTCAAGCCGACAGGAAAGCTACGTTGACACAAATAACCACTCTTTACAACCGTGGTGGGCAGAAAAGCATCTCAGAACACACAGCACGTCGAACCTTGAGGAGGATGAGCTACAACAGCAGAAGACCACATCAGGTTCCTCTCCTGTCAGCCAAGAATCTGAGGCTACCATGGGCACAGACTCACTGAACCTGGACAGCTGAAGACCGGCAATCTTCTCGTTATTTGAGCTACTTTAGACTTCCTGTCATCTTGAACCAGTCTGCTCATTTTCTCTCTCATCAACAAGACATTTCTGCCCACAGAACCGTCGCTCACGGGATGCACCATTCTGTCTGAACTCTAGAGACCGCTGTACGTCCAAACCCCAGGAGATCAGCAGTTTCTGAGAGAATTTCTGGTTTTTGATGTGAACGTTACCTGAAGCTCTTGACCTGTTATCATGTTTCCTGGTTTTATGTACTGAGATATTACAGGTGTACAGGTGTTCCTATTAAAGTGGCATGAGTGTATGTACACAGCTGTACATGGTAGATTTCATATAACTTTGTAGCCTTACATGGAGCCAATCCCAAGTCAGTTTGGAAATGAAGCCACTCGAAGAGTTTGAACTTGACCCCTCAAACTATTCCTGATTATGTTGTCTCACTGTTTGTCCAGCATCCAGTTCTTTTAAAGAATGTCCATGATTGCCAGCTCCTTTTAACATGTCCTGTTATGCTTTTCGCCCTAATGTAGTCAGTTCGCATTTCTCAAAGCAAGGTGAGGGCTAACGTGCTTCCTTTACGACACATGAGGCCATCACTTGTGATGTCACAGGATAGCCAGTAGCGCTTAGTGGACATCTGTGATTGGCTCGCATGACACTAATCCACAGAAGGATAGGGAGAGGGACATGACGTCAATCTTTCCACCTACAGAGGTTTAACCACAGGCGCATATGTGCTGTGGCATTGTCAGCATTCAAACGAGCAATTTTCCCATGACAGCAAGAATCAAAACAAGTAATCATCCCTTCAGATCCCACTTCAAAGACTGTGGGAGCATCTGGACTTTATTCAAATGCTAATGAAATTAAGTTCTTTTTTTTTTTTTTTCTTTTCAAATGCATTTCCTTTGTAAACGCAAATCGTGTGGAATAAATGTGCGTGCCAAGCACGAATTTGCGTTTGCATTTTCACGTGCAGTGTAAACTCCATTTTTCAGTATTTTTTTTTTTCCACCAATATGAAAGAGTGATAGCGTAACACCTCCGTCTGCAGTAAGTGCCTCCTTGACGTCATGCTCCATCTCTGCCAAAATGAAAATGCTTCCGCAAGCTCGTCTTCTGTTGCATTTTCACTACCGATGAGACATAATTCAGCAATGAGGACCTGCACCTGCAAATGACACTTTCATTATGATGCAGCTTTACTGACACCTCCTTTCCCTTTCCAGAGGCCGCAGCCATTGTTCGTAACGCCCGATAACACCTTTTTCATTAGAACGTGACTTATTTTTCATTGGTTTGTTTTTTAGACTTGATTTACTCATCTGGGAAGTGCAATAATTATAATAGTAATAATAATACCTGAATACATTAGCATTTGATTAAAAGTCTGGACTGTGCTGGTATACAGTTCATATCCCAAACATGATCCGGAATTATCCGTTGCACAGCAGCTCAGACAGTTACACAGAGTGACAAATTAAAGGAAAAAGCAACGTAAAGTGTCTTAGTAAGGTGTTGGGTCACCACGAGCCACCAGAACCGCTCGGTGTAAATGCTACAAGTCTCTGGAACTGTACTGGACGATGAACACCAATTTTTTTTTTTTTTTTTTTTTTTCTTTCTTTCTTTCTTAAGATATTCCCTGAGGTGATGTTTTAATGATGAGGGTAGAGAGCTCTGTCTACCACGTCGCTCCCAAAGGCGTTCCAGTGGGTTGAGATATGGTAACTGCGAAGACCACAGCATATGATTTACATACTTTTCATCCTCATTAAACTATTCAGAGAGCTCTCGTGCTCAGTGGAGTTCATTTTCAGACTGGAAGATTCCACTCCTGTCAGGGTAGAAACGTGTCATCGTAGGCTAAAGAGGATCACTCAGAAGACCCCTTACATCATAACCGAGCCACTGGTTTTCCTTTAACTTGTCACCCCTCTGTATCTGCTCGCTATTAGGGTGTTCTTTTTAAATGAAGCAGACTCCGTGCTGTTAAAGAGGCACTCTGGCAAAAAATGATATTTTAATCACTTCCCTGTATTTGTATAACATGCCTAATTGTCTTTAAGCCAGAAGTCATGGTAGTGAGATCTTCCCATTTTCGTACAGAGAAATACACCTCCAGGTGATCTCATATTTGTGTAGAAAGTGGCTTTGGAAATGCTAAGAAGGCGGAGCTTCTAGGTGGGAACATTTGAATCTCTGCTTTTCCTTATTCTGGGACTGAAGCCAGTATCTGCTCTGGCTGTTTACTTAGGAACTAGATACATTCCACAACATGGATTATTCCAGAGGTTGTTTTTTTTTTAGATACACCGATGTAAGAGAGAGATTATGAGCCTAAGCCTCGTGGAACTGAAGACTATTGTTTTTAAGCTTGTAGCATTTGGTGGATTTCCCTCAGGGTTGCTGTGGAACTTGTCCTCTCACGACATGCTGAAGGAGCAGCTAGGCAGAGAAGCTGTAAAACCCCTCACTGACACCGTCCTTGTTCCCTGCTCGGGAATCACTGAGGGCGAAGAGCCCAAACTGGAGCTGCTGGCAGATCCCGAGGTCTTCCTTAATGCTACAGGCTGCCTGAGGTGAGTGTGTGTGTGTGTGGGTGTGTGAGAGAGACTCAAGCATGGGTCATGACAGTAAGAAGTGCAGTTGTGAGTACTGCTGATGCATCTGATGTATTTATGGCTGTTTTCTCACACACATTTCATCCGTAGAAACGTGAGTTCAGCCGGACCCAATGCCCGCAAGGCCATGAGAGATTGCGACGGCCTCATCGACTGCCTTGTTTATTACGTCCGCGGAACCATTGCAGATTATAAACCAGACGATCAGGTATTTTCTAACAGCGTCAACGATTATCTCATGTCCAAACGCTTACCCGAGGTCGTGTCTGTCCGATTCTGTTTATAGTAAACCTCAGGAACAAGGCTCTGTACGTATGCTGGTTTTGCGTCAAACTGTAGTTTTTAATGGTGCTTCGTCTATTTTGACTCAAAGTCATCTTTCCATCTCCGTGGAACGTTTATGATGTGTTTTTCTCCTCTCTAGGCCTTAGAAAATTGCGTGTGCATCCTGCACAACCTCACCTATCAGTTTGAGTGCGAGGTGTCTGAACCGATCAGGTCAGTGGTGCAGGAGTCCAGACGGAGTGCTGCTGCCGAGACCCAGAGAGCCGGCTGCTTGGTTATGAGGAATGCCAAACTGTCAGACGACGTTAGTCATTTTCTTTCTTTTGCAAACATCCATAGATGTAGTTTTTTGATATTATGCAAACTACATGCCAGAGCCGTGCCAGGGCTCCAAGCGCTCACACGGTCACTCACGCACTCCTAGGGGCAATATAACTGGGAGGAAATCAGTGAATCTAGATGAAAACCCATGCAATGGGACATGGGGAGAACATGTGAAACTCCACACACACACCCACACACACACACACACACACACACACACACACACACACACACACACACACACACAGTAACCCGAGCTCAGGATTGACTCAGGGACCCTGGAGCTGTGAGATGGTAACACTTGTATATAAACAGTTTCTCATTATAATAAAATGAGTCCGTGTGAGAACGTGGAGTTTCAGGGGTGTGTCTCCTCGCTATGAACATATGGCTTTCCTTCTAGTTCTCTAGATTGACTACGCTAATGTGCTCCTAGGTGTAAGTGCTTTTTAGAGAACGTGTTTAGGATTACTGCCGCTGCCGCTTTGTATTTTAGCACTCGGAATCCGAATGCCCTCTGCTGGAGGAGAAGTGTAACCCGCGCGGTGTGGAGTGGCTGTGGAGCAGCATCACCATCCGCATGTACCTGTCACTTCTCGCTATCAGCAAGCGGCAGCTCACGCAGGAGGCGTCCATAGGAGCCATGCAGAACCTGACGGCAGGAAACAGAGGGGTAAAGCCTGCATTTTCACCGTGTGTGTTTATGTACAAGGAACCGCAGTGCTTGATCTTCCCCCAGTTTGCTCTTCATGTTAAGGAAGTGACGTAATTTCATAAGAAAAATACCTGTTCATTCTGGACTTCAGACTCGGTTTATATGCCAGAATGTACGTTTAGATAAGGCAAATCATGATAAGGCTTTATTTATCCCAGAGGGAAATGTCTTACCAACAGTCGCTCTGTAACGATAACAGAAATGACTAGAAACAGTGAGAAGAATCTAGTGATCCAGAACAGTGTCTAGAAAAATGAAAAATACATATAAAGACAATAATCTAAAAATTAAGGAATACATAAAGTAAATCAAATAAGATACAGAAAAAAGCGTAATGTAATTATTCTGCTTCTTATCAGTTGAAAAGCTTACAGATAAAGTATTACACACACTAAAGTCTTAGCCAGATTAGATAGGCCTTTCAAATAACCAGCGATTCAGATAAAATAAACATGGGTCAGTGTTCAACACTAATGATTTCTGATGCCACTCAGGCATCACAAGCCATGGCCCACAGCATCGTGCAGAGAGAAGGAGGCCTGCAGCAGGTGAAGAGGGTGCTGCAGGAAGGGGAGGAAGATGTGAAGAGAGCCTCAGTGTGTCTGCTGAAAAACATGTCGCGCTACAAGGAGCTCCATTCCGACATCAGTAAGCATTTCACCAGCAGCACACACACACACTCGCGCAAACATGCACGATTGCACACACACACACACACACACACACACACACATGCACGATTGCACACACACACACACACACACACACACACACACACACACGATTGCACACACACTCTCTCACACACACACACAATTGCACACACACTATGGAAGTCCAGACAGGCCAGGTGTTATTAAATCTTTTTTTTTTCTTTTTTTTTCTACCCCTTCTTGTGATCTCAAGATAACAAAAGTTGTTTTTACAAGATGACAAATTATTTTTCCACATGTCAAAATGTGCTATTGCGCATACATACTATACATCAGAGAGCGTCTTAACAGAACACAGCTGGTACTTATAGCCCCAAATTTTAATAATAAAGTATATCTATCTATCTATCTATCTATCTATCTATCTGTCTGTCTGTCTGTCACATGTGTGATAGATCCATGTGGATCCAGTCTGATCCACAAAGGGCCAGTGTGGGTTTTCATTCCAATCAGGCAGGAGCCACACCTGTTTAATCAGTGGATCTTGGCTTTCATAATAATTTATAACAATTTGTAATGCTTGTTCTGTCATCTTTTGTCATCATTGTTTTTACATCACATAGTTACCACCGAGTTTCTGTGTTTTGTCTGGTTTCTGATATAGAAACACTTTTTTTCCGGCATGTCTCAAATGAAACCTGTGACCTGTCCTAATGGTTTTGAATGCACTGTAGTTAAACAGGTGCTGCCGGAGCTGGTTTCCGTGCTTCATGCTTCAGACACGGATTCAGCGCAGCCTGGTGACGTCACATCCGTCTGTCAGATTCTCAACAACCTGAGCCAGGCGTCCGTACAGAACGCCCGCGCCGTTCTCAACAACGGCGTCCTTCCCAGGATCATCAAGATCAGCAGCAAAGAGAGGTAGCCCATCTCTCCAACAGACACGAGCAGTTAATACACACATACTATTTTAGTAAGTTTCCCACTGTTTGATTTCACGAATGTCCCTGAATTTCATGAATCCAGTTCAGCTCAGCGTGGATCAGCTTTCTCTCGAACATCTTTATTGCAAACCCATTCAGATATAGACTTAGTGAAAACATCACGAAAAAGCCATTCCAATCAACACACTATACCCAAAACCATCAGTAATGGATGTTTATTTTAATTTTCATTCCTTGGCTTATCAACCAGTGACGTAAACTTTCTTGCTTACAAAGGTCTGGATAAACACCAGCATGCCTGCATGGTGAGAACAGTTACTGCTTCATCATTAATGATTAGCTTATGGCTATAAAAAGACACATTGTTTTTGAAGTGGAGAATACTTCTCACTTCGCTAATCAGACCAGAGAGAGTAAAATTTAAAAAAAAAATGTAGGAAAGTTTGTGTAACTCTTTCCTTTCTTTTGCTGCCTTTACCTAAATAATTAATTTCAATTTATATTTAAATTGCATATGATTTATGGAAGCTGTGAGGGTTCAGATTTAGAAAAATGACAGCAAGGTTTTTTTAAACGTTTTGTGCTTCTGCTGCAGTAATTTTCGAGTGCACGGTTCCATCACCTGGAACACCTGGGTCCGGGTCCGGGTCCTAGCCGCGGTCTGCCAGCTGATGAACCCCGACTTCATCTAAAGGCTTTATAGCAGGATTTATAGTTTAACGAAAACACAGACCAGTTGAGCTACCACGAAAAGAAAATTATAATCACCTAAACGTTTGAGCATATGGAGGAACAAGACAGATAAGAATAAAGAATAAGGTGCTTACCCCATACACGTGGGTTACATGAGGGTTAGCTGAGTAACAGCTCGTCCTCCCAGTGGGTGGGGCTTAAACCCGTGAGCCCCCTTTACACAGAGCATCCTACCGCACCACACCTCACCTTTAAGCAGTCTTCCTTAAGACACATGGTCCATGGCCTTCGTCTAGCTTTAGTGTTCATCTTTTGTTAGCAACAAGCTAGCAGCTAACAGTGACGAGTGATGTATAATTTCCTCCTCAGAACAGTGAACTGTAGAGTCAGTGTTACAGATTTAACACGTGAGCATGTCTGTGTGTTGATGGATCTAAAGCAACTTAAAGGTACTGCGTTTAGTGTTCATTCTGCCAGCGGCCATGTTGATTTGACATCACTTGCTGAACTCAGGGTCGAGAGAACCATCCCGAGCTCCCGAATAGGAATTCTGTGTCTTCTTTGGATTTTCCTAATCGGAGTTCAGAGAATGAGGAGTTACGATCGTCAGTCACATGCAGCATTACACACGCCAGACTTACTGATAGGCTTCCTCTCTTAGATAATGCCTACTTCTGCAACGAATCAGAAATCTGTGTACAGCCCACCAATTAAAGGGATTTACTAATCTTTATAACTATCTTTGGCTCGCTCCAGGTCATGAATGCAAATGTTTGTAGCTTTCCTCACACTAATTCCTCTAATTACTGGGCTCAGTTAACTGGAAGGGACTAATTTGCTACTTATTGATTCAAATGCAGGCACTAGAGCAAATGCTTTCACATTACTGTACGAGCTATCTCATTCAGTAGTTAAAAGCACTAAACCAAGCTTTATCTTTACTGATTTTTTTTTTTTAAACACATGGTGTAGGCATGGATCCACGAAGGCTGGTCAGGCTGCTAGTGTTCTGCTGCACACTCTGTGGAGATACTCCGAGCTTCATGGTAGCTACAAGAAGGTCAGTAAGTCTGAAGGTTGGGCTAATACCACTTCATATCTATACACTCCTGGGCAGAAAAAAAACAGGCCAAGCACAAAAGGGCAAATATGAAGCTTTTAATGGTCTTAACAACAAATCATTGGTGAGAAAAGGAGCAGGAATGAAACAGATGCACTCCTGAGAGCTCCTGTGCCTCCATTCGCTGGTTTCCTTTTGCTGCAGTGAACTGTTTGTTTGGGGAAAAGCTAGAAACAGGGAAATTCACTTCTATAGTCTTCTTGTACACAAAGGTCAAATCA
>CM040983.1:24513930-24524167 GCA_022985145.1 Pangasius djambal | reverse complement strand
TGCGCTTCCCTCTGAGGGGGCAAACCAACAGGTGTAGGTAGCTCAGCTGAGGGTGCCAAATCATCCCATCTGATTGGGATAATAGATCTGATTGAGGCGGAAGCTGCCAAGGCACTCCATCCACTAATGAGATCAGCATTTGAAACCAGGACCTTCAGGGTCACAAGCAGGACTGTGGCTTGATTGCTGTAAAGTGTTGCAGTTTCTGGGCCTGTGCGTCTTGACCTAGTTGGCTGTCCTGCTCCACTAAGGAGAACTATAGCTGACAATAAGTGTATCTGTCATCTGGAAAGAGGTCTACCTGTGCTCTGCCAAACCTTTCCCACATCTAAGACACCACTTCTGGGTGTGGACGGCAGTCTCCTGGGTGTATACACTGCTTGGCCAGTGTGTTCTCTGCACCATTGTGCCACCCTGGTACAAGAGTTGCTCTCAGTGAGGCTAACCCCATGAGGGCCCACTTGAGTGGCTTCTGTAAAAGGCAGAGAGTGCCATTCGATCTTGTGCTGCCCTGCAATTAATGTATCTGACATTCACAAAGTGTCCGGACAGACCAGAATTTTTTATAAAGGGAAAAAAAGACACCTGTATCTTCTGATCAAAGCAGACGGCAAGTTATAATAGAACAAAAGTTTGTTCGGATTCTGTTGGAAAAGACCATTCAAAATTATTTCTATTTATATATATATATATATATATATATATATATACCTTTAGTCTAGAGGCAGAGTGAAGTCACGACTCAAGTCACTACCTCGAATCCACATCTCTGGGTAACAAAAGAATCCAAGAATCCATCTATTATCCACACAGCAATATGTCATTTAATGTCACCATTTTTAAAACTGTGAAGTAGTAAGCAGACGCTGTTATACTGTAAACCATGACGGATTTGATATGTAGTCATGTTACAAGCTCGCTTGATCACTAGTTATTTGCGATTGTTGAGAGTAATAGTGAGTAAGGCATGTCATGAGTGTGCGGAGGGAGTTTCTATATTTTCTCCTGATAGCAGTGGGGTGAGTTCATTACTGAAAGACCTGGATGACGGCCCCAATCCGATATAACATTGTAGGTGGTACGGGTGTGTAATGAATAAACAGTAGGAGACTCTGCAGCTGTTGTCCTAGTCTGTGCTGATGTATAATTACAGTTTTGGTATACTTAAAAATCAGAGCTACGCTTGCAGCAAAGCTCAGTTAAGCAGATTATACTGTACTGTAGAACTGTACTGATAACATCAGTTGTCATGACACTACAGAATAAGATGAATTAGAATAAGGTCTGGTTTTTAAACATGCTCATAAAAGTTATGACTAATATGGCATTAATTAAGGTAGGCTATATAAAATATTCATTCTGACGTGACTGAATGCTTTACAGTGATTAGTACGAACACGAAATGACCTCGAGCAACAAGTCCCAGCGGTGATCATGGATGGACAGCAGGATGACGTGTGGACTGAAAAGGGAGCCAGCAGCGTGATGGGTGTATGAGGTTCAGAGGGACAGACTGAGTGAGGGGCGGTCGCTCTGTAAATCCTCTGGTAATCACTCTGGTAATCTCATTAATGCTAATGAAGATCACATATGCTAAAGATACAAGCCAAAAGGATTAGTGAAGGATACAACGTTCTTGGTTGGCTCTGTTTCATTTACGCTGATCTGTCTTATGCACCAAAGCCAAAAAGAACCACCAGATACACTGAGTACTACATATACAAATTAATTTTTCTGCATTGTGTCTTCTGAATAGTGATTGATCACCTCCTTTATGCGTAGCTAGACTTTACCCATTCGCATATGAGTATAACAACGATGTGAATGATGTCAAACTGGAAAAAATGGAGACATGCATTAAAGCTGAACTGCAGATTTTCTGCTTAAACAACGATCCTAAGTAAAAACGTTGTGAATGAGAATGCCTCTTGACATGTGCAACATGCCTCTGAGGAAGTTTCGAGTCAAAGGCCTTTGCTTTCAGTGGCAGTTTGACCTCACGACCTTGTCATATACACAGGTGACTTTGTTCAAGTCTCATATGAGACGCCTGTATATTCGGCCTCATATAATAGTGCTCTCCTTGCACTGGGAAAACTGACATCTTAGCAAGAGAAAATATCTTGAATGTAGTCAAATTTATCTTGTATTTCCTATTATACAATTACAGTAAACCAAATATAAAGTTACTGAACATATTTCAAGACATTTTGAGTCATATTAAGCTTTACATTTTTGTATTCCATCGGCATAGTTTTGCTTCTCTCTAGAAATAAATGAGCAAAATGATCTTATTGTAATCTTGATTTAATTTGATTTAATTTCATCTAAATTTAATATACCTGAAACTCTATTCAAGATATTTTCACTTGCTAAGATGGTTTAAATTTGTTTGCAATGTGAGGTGCGAGGCTCACTGACAGTAGGTACATCATTTAACCAGGAGTACAGTTGAGTGAGATTTGTGCGGTAATGTACAGCGTATTCCTCTAATGTCCTCCCACATATTAATCATGTTTTCTTGTAATTTCCCCATTCCTGTTTTAGTTTTGAGTCATCACTGTGGAGGGGATGAATTAAGCACAGACATGCCACTATTGTGAAGTAACTTTTAATTTATGTTCATTTATGATCATTTCTCTTATCTCTCTTGTTCCATTACCAAGCCATGGAAATTTGTTGTTGTTGTTGTTGTTGTTGTTGTTGCTGTTGTTTTATCTGTTAAGTTTCAGTGCTTTATGAGTATCCTGATCAATCCTCCAGTTTTAGATACGTGCCCTACCAGCAGCGTGTACCGTTTAGTAAATACAGGTTGAACATGCAGGCTGCCATTGATTGTTTATCCATGGTACACCACAGTAAGAATGCACAGTGGTCAAACTGCTCAATTGTGTAAACAAAGAACAAAGTGTAGACTACTCACAAAATCTCGAGTAACTCCTCTGAATTGGTGTCCAGCACTTCTCCCGACTCGCACGTTTTTTGGCGGTCCTGGTCATAGTTCAGTGGAAACTCTTGACCTCGTTCAACCACAATGGCAGCCTTTTCGTTTTCTCAGAACCTGAACGTAAAAACATTTTGGGCCCATGTCATGGAAAATATTGTATCCTGTATATTTATGCATGTTTATATAAGCATAAGCCAAAAATACTAAACACTGAAACACTAAAACGATAAGATATGATATGATGAGTGTAAGAAAGGCGCATTATGAATAAAATTTATTATTATTATTATTATTATTATTATTATTATTATTAAGATACAAAGTAAACAATATTATTTAAAGTTGAATCAATTTGGATGGAACTTGTGATTTCCCAGGTAAGGAATTCTATTAAAATAAGATACCATCAGACCCTGAGCTGAGTTTTAACTGTTCGGTGATATGCGTGTATTATATTGTACAAATGAACAAATGTATAAAATCCATAAACATTTCTTAAACCTGTCATGGCAGCCTTCATTATCACTGATCAGCTACTAACCACAATCATGAAGCTCCAGCTTCTTTTGTTATGTGGAAGATTTGTTACAGCTGTCAACTAAGGCTCTGCTCTTTCTTTCCGACTACAGGCCACAAATGTGTGTACATTTTTTAAAAATCTTTCTTCACACAGAAGCCCAGTTAAGTTTCCACGACTTAAGTGAAATCAGGAAGCCCGAAATAGATTCCTCTGTGATTCTGTAGGGCAACTGCAATTTTATGCAACTATCCAGCTATGCGATTTGATAATCCTTTTATTGGGTAGATCGAATGTCTCGGGAATAGTTTACCAAGAGCACCAGGAATCTATTTTAAGGTTATAGCTCAAGTGTTTCTCAGTCACCATGTATGAGGTAATGATCAAAGATGTGTGTGTGTGTGTGTGTGTGATCTTATTACTTGGCTCCTTGTCATATCTGCACGATTAGATTGTGACATGTATGCATACAATACGTGTGGATTCATAAATACATACACAGGAAAGAGATCCTGGTGCAAAACGGAAAATCTATCATCAGTGCAGTTACTTTGTGAGCCCATTCTTGTATACTTACAGATAAGGAGACGTTTCGAAAGTACCTTCATGTTATAATGTTGTCATCTTTATGTGCCCAGATCAATAGCTACCTTTTAAAGGGTCCATACACATATAAAGTCCACAGTTCCACTTAACAAGGCTACAAGCGGAAAATGTTCAGAAGCACAACACAAATGCTGAAAAGGCATTTTAAGTGGTGAAATGATTGTAACGAACTAACAAATCATGCGGACCTCAATGGACCGCACATCCCCTGTACATTTCCAGTAAAGATTTAACAGTCTACTTAAAAAAATCTTTGCTGGTTAGATTTTTTTTTTTCTTTTCTACTCAGAAAATACACAGAATAATACACAAACTAATAAGCAGAATGGCAGAGTCCTACTCTAAATATAGCGCTGACTTTGTTACAGTATTATAGTGTGTGGGACTGCTTCCCATAATAAAGCTTTAAATTAAAGCGTTTGGACACCACAGCAGGAAGTGACGTAGAGGAAATAATTAACCCTAAGGAACAAGTAGGTAAGCCGTTAGTGACATGATACGTGATATGTGATATGACATAATGTATTACAATTATTTAAGAGCAGTTGTCATGTCCCTGTCTTTCCACAGGATTGTTTCAGGGTAGGATCTTTGCCAGGGTTTCTCTTTTTGCAGCCAGGGACCCATGTTTTTTTTTTTCTTTTTTTTCTTTTTTTTTTTTTTTTTAACATAACCCAACTATTCAAACACCAGGCGCGTTATTTCAATGTGCACAATAATATTTTGCCTATTTTATTAGTTTCAACTAGATTTACATGCCTATGCATGTTTGAGTTATCGAGGTTTGGATTAAACCACATTTAATTCAAGTCACCAATCAAACAGATGATTAAGGGGGCCAAGCACTTTCTGTCCCCACCCTTAGTGACAGAGGAGGACCAGAAGGGGACCATCAGTGCTTGCTCCCAAGAAGAGATTGGGAAATTTGAAGGCAAAACGTGAAGCCGTTGGTGAGATATCATCATACTTCCTGTTTCCAGTCGCCCTCCCAAGTTAAAAATGAAGTCAAATCTCGTCTCTTAACTTAGGCTCATGTTGCTTAATACATGTGAGTAGTTTGATATGTGAAAGTATTGCTGACATACGCCCTCACTTCCTGTTTGGCGGCTTAGCTGTCAAATTCCTTTGCGGACGAAACATCACGCATATTAAAAATCCAAGGAGCTAGATTTGTTTTGCTTTGTTTTGCTTTTCAGACTTATCTCCTTGATGCTGTGATCCAAATTTCATAATGATCAGACAAAATGTGTAAGAGTAGAAGCAAAGAAAATCTGTTTTTATTAAATTTCACAGTGCCTGACTTCCTGTTTGGCAAATTCAATTCAGTTCAGTTCATTTTTTATATATTATATTTATTAATTATAATAATAATTATCATATATTTTATATATTATATTATATTTATATTAAGTAATATTTTATATATTATGTTTATATTTGTGTATCTCTTTTTACAACAGCCATTGTCACAAAGCAGCTTTACAGAAATATATAAATTCAGGATATAAATTTTAAATGTATGAATTTATCCCTAATGAGCGAGCCAGAGGTGACGGTGAGGAAAACCTCCCTGAGACGACATGAGAAAGAAACCTTGAGAGGAACCAGACTCAAAAGGGAACCCATCCTCATCTGGGTGACACCGGATATTGCGATTATAAATAAATCTTATCCCTTCTATAAGTGTGTAGTACATGGACAAACAGTGCTAACTGTGTATGAGCTTATGAATATGAGCATCAGAGTCATTTCTGAATCCATTACAGTTTTATGGAGACATGAGTGCAAATTGTTCTTAGTAACTGCAGTCCTAAGGCTAAGGCAAATCACAAATCCTTTACGTGACGAACTCTCCACACCTTCCAATCAAGAGAATCCAGAGAAACAAGAACCATGACTGTAGGCTGAGCAAAAGTTATAAGCACTTTTACTAACTTGTCAGCTATAGCAGCCCTGTGAGGGGATTTAGACAAACCTTCTTGGAGACCATAGGACAAGGTCATTTACTCATCGACGAAGTTTGGTCAAAAATCCGTCATGTTTCAATGGGGTGCCTCCATACCTTCAGTGCTTGGGCCCCTAAATATAGCAAATTTGATAATAATGGGTTGTGATTTTCACTAAAGTGTGCTCCTCTTGGCTACAAACCCCTGAAGAACCATGGATATATGGGATAATGGGATATGCCTACAATGATATATATATATATATATATATATAGATAGATAGATAGATAGATAGATATCATCTGCACAGTGATTTAAAGAGACCCAACTTGAGCTTGAGTGTTTCTCCTTGTATTGCTATTCACTAATGTTTTGCGTGTTTTCTTTTAAAGAGAAATCCTTTATGTTATTTCTTTAATGCTTTTACATTTGAAGACACATTGTCATCTCGGGTAACCAATAGCACCAGGACTAACCCCATTTTTTTCCCCCCCTCAGGCTGCGTCCCAAACCGCATGGTAGCGCACTACATCCTGCATGAGTACAGCACTCCGTCTGCTCATGTGGCGCGGCGCAGTGGCGCACTCTGTAGTGCAGTAGTGTGCGGATTGGGACGCGCCCTGAGTGTGCGCTCATGCGCGGAGCTGGGCTGAGGGATGGGAGTGTACAGCAGCAGCCCACACACACACACACACAGCATATAAACCAGAGCCTCGCAAATGAAGCCCTGTGAGAAAGAATGACACACTGGACCCCAGGAGGATAAACGGGTGATGTGTCAGTGTGTCAGTGTGTATGTGTATATGTGTGTGTGTGTGGTGTTGGGGATAGAGCCTCTCTGGAGGTGTGTGTGAGGACATCCTGCGCCTTCTTCTGGCACACCGATGCCGGTTCTTCTCTGTCTCCTGCCGTAACACTGACTGATCCAGCGGACTCGCCTGTATTCACCGTGCCTTTATCTACTTTTGGGGTATCTGGAGAACTCTAAAGCGACGCACACACACACACACACGCGCGCGCGCGCGGCGTCATGAAGTTCAAACCCAACCAGACGAGGACGTACGACGGTGAAGGCTTCAAGCAGCGAGCGGCGTGTCTGTGCTTCCGGAACGAGCGAGAGGATGAGGTACGGCTCTCCACACCATCTAATCACTGACTCCAAACCGCTCCGACATTTTCTCCACCCGAAAACCCTGCAAGCGGCCCTGAAAAACGCAGTCCTGTCTAACGCGACATGACACCGGCGCATCAGATGCCACTTCATTTCACAGCATTCATACCATATATCATATATCATAACCTCTATCATATATCATGTGTCATATATCATATCAAGCACGCCTACAGAACAGCTGTACAGATGTCCTGCTGCGTTCTTAAGCCCTCTGTGTGTTTGGAATTGTTCACACACTGTGTGCAGATGTTCCAGTTCAGTCTGGTCTGGAGGTCCACAGTCATGAAGGACTGAAGGTTTTCCTCCTACTTAAATGCAGTCCAGGTTAAAGTGTAACAGGTTTTCAGAGTGGAATTTCCTCAAGCTTGGCCTGTTAGTCTGAAAGCCAGATGAGGTTCGCTCACTGCTTACACACCTCCATCTGCTCAGTTAAAAGTTCTGCTGCAGGACTAAAACCACCTTTCCATGTGCTTTACACACCTACCTGTTTCTCTCCGAGACCAAAAATAGTAAGAACTTGTCTTACACTTTTACAGCAGAATACATCGCTTGTTAATCATTATTGTGATATTTTCCAATACATGCGCGTGATGTATCGAATGAATCACTAAACTGTTTTGTTGTGACCAACTTGACCGTTGTTTGATTTTCCTGCTGTTTATTTTATACAATTTACCAAACAGAAACTTTGGCCAAAAAAAAAAAAAATAAATAAATAATGAAGGTCAAATACTTAATCATGTCACATCAAGGGTCGATGCGTTACTGCACATACTGCATGTGTAACTTATCTGGATGACGCTTTTATCCAACTGAGGGGTTGAGGGTTATAGGTTTTGCTCAGGAGGCTCGGCAGGATGTGACCTCACAACCTTCTGATCAGTAGCCCAGTGCCTCAACCAGTGAGTTACCACAGCAGCATTACACTCCTGGGCAAAATGGGCCAGTCCCAGAATGGCAAAATATGAAGCTTTTAATGGTCTTAACAACAAATCATTGGTCAGGAAATGAGCAGGAATGAAACAAATAGATAAAGGAAGTCAGTATGCGAGAGCTTTTCCCTTTGATTGCTTTAAACGTTGAAGTCTTGTGGCTCTTGATGGGCTGCATCAGGTGCGGCAGAGAACCAAATAATCACTAATCTTTTAAGGAAAGAAACATCCCAGAAGATATTTTTGGAAAGATTTGTACACCCAGTCATGTGTTAGTTTGAATTTTACATCAAACATTTGAATCAATATGATGATTTGACCTTTGTGTACAAGAAGACTATAGAAGTGAATTTCCCTGTTTCTAGCTTTTCCCCAAACAAACAGTTCACTGCAGCAAAAGGAAACCAGCGAATGGAGGCACAGGAGCTCTCAGAAGTGCATCTGTTTCATTCCTGCTCATTTTCTCACCAATGATTTGTTATTAAGACCATGAAAAGCTTTATATTTGCCCTTTTGGGCTTGGCCTGTTTTTTTTTTTTGTTTGCTTTTTTTTTTTGCCCGGGAGTGTATAGATATGTATAACCTTATAAATGACTTCTGACTGATTTGTGTCCGAACTGCTACAGGTCAGTCATGCGATGTTTTTACTTGATTCGTTTTGCTTCTGGGAACCAAAGCCATACTTTAAACTGCTTAGACAAGTTGGTTCTCTTGTATTTGGACATCAGCACCTTCATCCCGTCCACTGTCAGGCTGAACGAATGATGATGAAATCATGAAATCATCAGTTTACTTGACTTCCTGTGTAAACTTAATTTAAACCATGTCCCATGACGATTTGCCGTCATCCTGAGCGAGGCATTCGTTACCCTCTCAGGCCTGAGCGATGTTTCCTATTATCTTCTGACATTATTGATCGGAAGAACCCCCGCGGAGGAAGTGCTGTGGGATCAGTGGTGACTCATCAGGGCAGGCGTGTGTGTGTCGCTGTGTGTATCAGCTCAGATCTGGGCTCCGGTCGTTGCTGAATCACTCCGCTATGCTCTAACAAAGGAGAGAGGACTCCTTATTACTCATGAATTCTCAGGTTACTGTCTCTGTTGTAAACAGATCTGAGGCCAACTCTCTCTTCAATTGTTCTGAGCTTAATTTCAACCCTGACCCAGAATCAGTGTGTGTGAGTTCTGTAGTGAGCTGAGCTGTAGCGTAGAACCAGAGAAGGCCAACACTTTGTTTATGAGTGAAAGGAGAAAGCGCAGGGGGTGAGGGATCAGTGACAGCAGTTAAACCCGCACGAGTGCACAAAGGAGGTAAATATCTGACTGATTGTAGATGGGTGTTCCTTTACAGACTAATGCTTATTGCAGACCAGCTGAAGTGAAAATCACAGGTGGCGTGATTTTTTTTTTTTGTGATTTATTTCACTGCTAACAGGTGGTTTAGATTCTCCCTGCACATCTGAATATTTTTGCATATAGGTCAGAAATCATTTTTTTTTAGAGAAGAGATTGACATGACAGGCTGAGAGAATCTGTAAAAAAAAAAACCAAAAAAAAAGTAGACATTAGTGTCAACTGCTTGTTTACATAGAAAAATAAATGTAGAAGGATTTGACTAAAATAGTCCAGCATGTCTGGTGCAGGTTCACTCTGTATTCTGACTACATGCTACAGGATATATTAGGCTTTCACACAAATAGTCAGGTAGTATACTCGTGTACTTGTGTGTGTGTGTGTGTGTGTGTGTGTATACGTACACATACACGCATACACACTCCTGGGCAAAAGAAAATTTGTGTACAAGAAGACTATAGAAGTGAATTTCCCTGTTTCTAGCTTTTCCCCAAACAAACAGTTCACTGCAGCAAAAGGAAACCAGCAAGTGGTGTACACACACACACACACACACACACACACACACACACACACATACATATATATATTTATACTGTATATTGTGTGTGTTCTGATACCATGCAAATGTGCTTGAGACAAAAAAAAGCATGTGGTGAAAAACAGCAGATTACTGAAGCACAGGCTAAAACATGTCACCATACAAATCACCCTATAATTAACGTTATTATATGGTTGATTTTGTTTTGTTGTTGTTGTTGTT
>CM040983.1:24483252-24495617 GCA_022985145.1 Pangasius djambal | reverse complement strand
GATGCACTCCTGAGAGCTCCTGTGCCTCCATTCGCTGGTTTCCTTTTGCTGCAGTGAACTGTTTGTTTGGGGAAAAGCTAGAAACAGGGAAATTCACTTCTATAGTCTTCTTGTACACAAAGGTCAAATCATCATAATGATTCAAATGTTTGATGTAAAATTCAAACTAACACACGTCTGGGTGTACAACATTTTCCAAAAATATCTTCTGGGATGTTTCTTTCCTTAAAAGATTAGTGATTATTTGGTTCTCTGCCGCACCTGATGCAGCCCATCAAGAGCCACAAGACTTAAACATTTAAAGAAATCAAAGGGAAAAGCTCTCGCATACTGACTTCCTTTATCTATTTGTTTCATTCCTGCTCATTTCCTGACCAATGATTTGCTGTTAAGACCATTAAAAGCTTCATATTTTGCCATTTTGGGCTTGGCCCATTTTTTTGCCCAGGAGTGTAATTCTCATGGTAATTGATTAGAAAGTTATTTTTGTTGGTTTATCAAGTAGCTACGTAAAAGGTTCATCTTGGTGTAATTATGTAAAACGATTGTTTTTGACTTCTCTACAGATAAAGCAATGGTGCTGAAACATCACCCAGACAAGAGAAAGGCAGCAGGAGAGCAGATCGTGAAAGGAGACAATGATTATTTCACCTGCATAACTAAAGGTTGGTGTTACAGCTGCTCGAGCTGAAGGGCCGTGCTGTGTTCACTGTACCGCAGCTGCCACAGCTACAACTCTGCTTTGTGAATGTGATTCCAGCAATAGAGATCCTGTCAGACCCTGTGAAGAGAAGAGCGTTCGACAGCGTGGACCCCACCTTCGACAACACGGTGCCCACGAAGGCAGAAGGCAAAGAGAAATTCTTTGAGGTGTTCGCTCCTGTGTTCGAACGCAACGCCAGGTCAGTTAGTTCTCATCTCCGTTCTACGCTAAAACTCCTGAACTCACTGAATACCAGCTAGAGCTGTTTTGAGCTTGGCCTGTTTTTCTGCCCAGGAGTGTATTAAAACATACATATTTTTGAATATTAAAGTATCATGAAACAAGTTAAAATGCAGATTGTTTTGCTGGCAGTCAGTGAGCGGATTTGTACATCGGGATACATAATGTGTGTCGTAGAAATGCCTTTTGTTTTGAAGCGTGATGTGATTCGTGTCATTAAAGCGCATCTCGCATGTGATTGACAGGTGGTCCACTAAAAAGCACGTCCCTCACTTCGGGTCCCTGGACTCCTCGTTTGAGGAAGTGGATAATTTCTATTCCTTTTGGTGAGTTCTGTTGATTTTTCCGTTCGCAGTACATGAGGTGACGATCCTTAAGTGTCAGGAGAGATGGAAGGAATTTTGCTGAACAAAAGAAACTGGCATTGTGTTAGCTATTATTATTATTATTATTATTATTATTATTATTATTATTATTGTTGTTAAAGAACACACTTTGACCTGCGTTTTATGTGTACGAAAGGTATATTAGTAGTGAGATAGCAAAATACATTTTTACTCAGTCAATATATTTTAAAATATATAAAATTATAGATATTAAAAAGTCATTTTTGGAAAATCCACATACGAAATGTCTCTTATCAAATGTGCTGTACAAGTAGAAATGAATTGCCTTGAAAAGATATATGCATTTTTTTTTTTAAACAATATTTCTGAAATATATTGAAGTCAAATTATTGCGTGTACGTAAGTGTTAATTATTGTTGTCTCCTTGTGACTAACTCCTGACTTTAAATCAGTAACACACTCCTTAATCACTGCTGCATTAATAAATAAAATAATAAAGGAATATGTTGTTAGGGAAGAATTTTATTCACTTTTCCTCTTATAGAATAACTGATGAAACAAAAAATAATTCTAAAATAACGCACGATGGATGATGTCACACAGTTCATTTCCGATATGATTCCTGTGTTTAAGGTACAACTTTGATTCGTGGAGAGAGTTTTCATACTTGGATGAAGAGGAGAAAGAAAAAGCTGAATGGTAACAATTTTTTTTTGGTTTGTTTTTTGCGCATCTCACAAGCTCTAACCCATAATGCAACATGTTTAAGCACGATCATTTAGCTTTCTTTCTTTTTCTTGCCTTTTTTTTTTTTTTTTTTTTTTTTAAATCAGTCGAGATGAACGAAGATGGATCGAGAAGCAGAACCGTGCATCGCGAGCTCAAAGGAAAAAAGAAGAAATGAACAGGATACGAACTCTCGTAGGTACGGCTGGTGTAGCATCTCCTTCTTAAAGCCCCTGAGATGGACTGACCTGGACCGTGAGCATCTGTCTTGTTTAAATTCGTCGGCGTTCCACTTGGATCACACGTTACTCCTAAGAAAGTATCTAGGAAAGTGCTATTATGTAAATGCACAGCACTGTCTCTGTGTTCTACATACGATATTACATAATGGCGAGCCAGCCCCAGCAAACGCTTAACTGTGTGTGTGTGTGTGTGTGTGGTTTTAACATATTCTGGTAAGGTTTGCGACTCCTCTGTCAGGAGGATTAAAGCATCTTCATGAACTTGGTGTCAAACTACTCACCCGAGTCCGAAACTCGATAATTATCCATAACATGTTGACGTTTTGTAAACATGGCCGCCACATGCCAATCAATTCCAGCGGGGCGGAGTCTAATTTACTCACATCTGTAAATCATGATTGGTTGCACGGATTGAAAAAAAAAAACCCATGAAATGATAAGATTCTGAGGGAGTGGTCATGTATAGGAGATGGAGTTCAGAGAAGATTAAAGTATTGGCACACTTGTTTGTGTTTGGTGAAAGTTATGTGAAAGTTTGCTCCTCTTTTATTTTCACTAAAACATGAAAAACACGCTAAAATATCCTCGCTGTGTCTCGTGCTCGATAATTTACTCCGATAGTTCGTGGAGAAGCTCTAACAGAAGAGAAGCGGTCCAGGTTTTAGTCGCTGATTACTGGACAGAGACAGTCTCTTTCTCAGAACGTCTGTGTCAGTCATAGCCATTATCATCATCATCATCATCATCATCAAGGCTAGACATGCTAGATGCTGTAAAAGATCTTCCTGCGTTTCATCTTTGGGCTGATGTGTCGTAGATACGGCCTACAGCTGTGACCCGAGGATAAAGAAGTTTAAAGAGGAGGAGAAAGCCAGGAAGGAATCGGAGAAGAAGGCCAAAGCCGAAGCCAAAAAGAAGGAGCAAGAGGAAAAGGAGCGGGTCAGTTATACTGAATATCTGACTATTACTGGGCCTTATTCATCTCTTAAAGAGATTTCAGATTGTAAATAATTGTGGATTAGTGGTTTAGGAATAATGTAACTCATGCCAGTTGATAGTCACAGAAAGTAAAATGTATTTGGGGTGCTTTTATTTATTTATTTATTTAGATTTTTTAAAATGGTTCTTCTATGAAAATGTCTATGGGATCGTTTTTTCTGGGAGGAGCACGGATGAGATTTATCAGAAGGTACTGAAAGGATCATGTGATGTTGGAAGAGAAGTGAAAAAGAAAAATGTGTTTCGAATCCTTCAGTGATGTTTCAGGTCACTTAAAGGCTTCAATCTTGTGTTCTGTGGTAAAGTTAAAGCTAATACAAGATCATTTCTGTTTGTGTCAGTATAACATACAGTCGGTTTTCTGAAACGTGACGGTTTTGCGTGTGTTTTGCTGCACTGCAGGCTCGGCAGGCGGAGATGGAAGCAGCTCGGTTGGCCAGAGAGAAGGAGGAAGAGGAGGCCAAACAGGTGGCCCAGCAGGCCAAGAAAGAGAAAGAGGCACAGAAGAAAGCGATCAAGAAAGAGAGACAGAAACTCAGGACAACGTGCAAGGTTCGAGAGACCCTGCTTTCAGCTGCTGAAGTCTTGTTAGGGGGCCAAGCACAAAGTGGCCTGTTTTCACAAAGTCTCCTGAGTCTGGAACTCAGTAATTATCAAAAACATGTTGATATTTTTAAACAACATGGCCGCCACATGCTAATCAATTCTAGCCAGGAACTCATGATTGTTTGCATGGATTCTCACTACACAGTTCTGAGGATGTGACCAAAACTTGGTAATACGTAAGGGGCGGAGTTAAATGAACTGTTTCTCAGGAATTCTCAGTTTGCTCCACCTGAAATTTACCGCATCTCTGTATGCTAATCTGTAAGTTGATTTTTTGATGATGACTTGAATACTTTAAAACACGTGGCCGCCATCAGCCAATCAGCTTTCAGCAGGGTTAATGTTGCGCCATCGTCGCCGGATATGGTGCAGTTTCACTCAAATTGGCCAGAAGGGGGCGCTATTCATGTTTCTGCACTTAAAAATCAGCATGGCTCCTGTGACTCGTTATTTTTCTCCTGATTCTTTGGCTGAAACCATTAAACTTTTGGACCATTTAGCCCCACCCACTCAAATATACAATAATTTGCGTAACATGCAAAACCTACTTTTGCGAGCTGGTCGCAGGATTTCCGGTGCATCACTCCCACTCACTCTCAGTAACCGCTTTATCCTGGCCAGGGTCACAGTGGATCCGGAGCCTATTTTGGGAGCTGTGAGATGGCAACACTACCAAAATCATGAGATTTGATATCAAAATGGCCGCCACATGCCAATCAGTTCTAACTGGACGGAGCTTAATTTACTCCAACAGCTGTGACTCATGAAACAAAAAAAAAAACTTGAAAGCCTTTTAGATTCGGAGGCCGTATGCTAAGTTTAGGGTGTGGTCATCCATAGGGGGCGGGGTTCATTTCAAATACCGCTTTCTCAGGAACTGTTGAGCTGAAATTTGGTGTGCTGTATCAGGACGCTAAACTGTAACTGAATTTCTAATGACGATCGCGGTGATCGGACTGGGGGCAGGGGCGGTATTTGCGAATGGTGCTTGGGCCCCGCAGATCGCCACTTTAAAGTTGTTGTGGTTTTTCGTTATAGGAGCATTAACCTTTTTTTTTTCTTGGTTTAAATTTCTGTTTTCCAGAACTGTAATTACTTTGTGGATAGCGACACGGAGAGCGTGAAGATGATGGAAGACGTTGAGAAGTTATGCGATCGACTAGAGCTTATAAGGTAGTACTGCTTCGTAATATGCTTTATGCTGGAGAGATTTTCTTCTTTTTTAAAGCGGAGGTCTGAGATGGAGCAAGTTATGTGTATTGTACAATGTAATTCATTTTGACTTTCTTTTTCTAGCTTACAGACGTTAAATGAACTTTTAGCTTCAGGCAGCAAGGAGGAGAGCAGAGCTGCCATAGAAAAACAGGTAAGCCCAGAACAGGGAGCAGTGACGCTGCCTGTGGTGTTTTGGAGCCTTAAACAAACAAAGTTACACAAATCCCTATTTCTGGCACCTTTTCAGCATTAGAGAATGCTGCACACCAGACTCTGTGCTCCTGTTGGCCCTCTTAGCGTAAATGAATATACAGGCTTTCATGTCACAAGTGACCAAACAAATCACATTCTTATAAATATTTATTTAGAAAAACTATTTCCTTTTCATGTTGTGTTTATTTACTACTTTTGTATGTAAACTTTTGACCCAGTGGAGTTCTGTGTAGTGAATTAAAGCTGAAATAAATCTGTCTGTAATTGATTTTTAAAATGACCTCTGATGTGAATAAAGTAGACGCCCTGACCGACTTGCCGAAAGAAATGTATTGTACTGTGAAATGTGTGTGTGTGTGTGTGTGAAAAACTGAGATTGAATATCTTTAGCCAAGGTGTAGATGAACTTTTGGCCTCAACTTTACACATGCAAACAAATCAGGGTTTCACTATGAGTGTGTTTTGTGTAGGTGCAGGAAGTGAACGCGCAGCTGCAACGCGAGCGAGAGGCCGAGGTCAAGACGCAGCAGGCGGCACGCGGCTCGGAAAACGCCAACGCCGGAAGCGGAGTGAGCAAAGGCTGGAACGAGGAGGATCTACAGCTGCTTATCAAAGCCGTGAACCTGTTTCCTGCTGGAACCAACGCCAGGTTAGAGACTTTACACACACCATCAATCATGCAGTCCCGCGGTGCCGTTGTTGTAGTGTGTTACAGTTGGGCTCTCTCCTGTCTTGTAGATGGGAAGTAATTGCCAACTACATGAACTTGCACTCTGGTAGTGGCATCAAAAGAACTGCCAAAGACGTCATCAATAAAGCTAAGACTTTACAAAAACTCGGTGAGTTTCCAGTTGCATGAAGGCAGGGTTTATTGCTTCACCGTTTGAACAGCAGATCATTTGATTCAGCGCTTCTTTCTACCTCTAGACCCACACCAAAAGGAAGAAGTGAACAAAAAGGCTTTTGAGAAGTTTAAGAAGGAGCATTCTGCCGTTCCTCCGACCGTAGACAACGCTGTGCCTTCAGAGCGGTTCGAAGGTGAGATTCTTCTAACGTTTCAGCGCAGAATCTCACCGGCACAACTCCTATAGTGCTATAGTGCCTGTGCTTCTGAAAACTATGTTTGCTAAATTGTGGTGTCAAAAACCTATATGCTTTAAGATCGCTCTCTTCCAAGTTTACGTACTGTTTCAAATTAATTTAATATCATTTACTCCGTCTCATTAGGATCAGCCAGTGACACTAACTCTGCTCCCTGGACTACGGAGGAGCAAAAGCTCCTAGAGCAGGCGCTGAAGACCTACCCTGTTAACACACCTGAGAGGTGGGACAAAATCGCCGCCACTGTGCCTGGACGTACCAAGAAAGACTGTATGAAGAGATACAAAGTAAGAGCTGCGCTTTAGTGCAAGACTGAGCGGCGGAATGAGTCATGTGATCGAGCACGATATTCTTAAAAACCCATTATAACGATCAATCATTTCTGTCTGTCACAGGAACTCGTGGAAATGATTAAAGCGAAGAAAGCTGCCCAGGAACAAGTTGCTCCCAAGAGTAAAAAATGACAGCAACAAGCGCAAGAAACAACCACACGCACGTGCACACACTCACTCAGCCTCATCTTCTTTTAATGTTATTGTGTTGTTCTTTATTTTATAATAAAACAGAAAAAAAAAATAATAATGCACAGACTCCATAAATACTCTGGTTTGTAATCTGTGTGACGCTCTCCTCGTCTCTCTCTCAGGGTCTTAGCCAGTACATCCCACTTTTAATCTGGTTGTAGTCTGCAAGCTGGTCAATTGGCCCTGAAACACATTATGGTGATATATTAATAGAACACACAGAACTCACACACACACACACGACATGCAATATTTTAAAAACTGTTAGTGATCACCATGCCACTGGAACTGTGTTAGTTATAGGATATAAATTTTCACTTACTAGCTAGTTACCGCTAGTTACCTGTTACTAGAACAGGATGTTGAAGTTACACACACACATGATCAGGTTCACTGGAATGGACTGATCAGGTCAGCGATTGTCTTTAAAGGTATCTGCATTTCATATAACAAGGTGCTACATACCGACAGCTGCGATTGCTGGAGCTTTGTTGTAAATGTATTTAGTACACACTTCCTTGATGGTGTTTGCATCTATGGCCTTGGTGTAGAGAGAGAGACAGGTGAAAGAGAAGACGACAAATATACATATTTTTAATTCAACAGCATTATTTTCTGGAGGAAAAGTATTTGTATTAGCATGTGGTCTTACATCGATTCTGGCCTCCAGTTCATGCAGTGGAATCCTGCGCCCGTAGCACAACATCTGCCTCCCGATGTCCTCACAGATGGGTGTGGAACCTAATGTGACAGTCCAAAAGACGTTATATTATAATCCCCATACACTCAAGCTCAACCGGTGTCCGGGTTTCTCCATCTCTCTGAAACCTATTCGAAACCCTTTAATCCTTAACTGTTTCCTGTAGCTCGAGCTGTATCTGTGAACACAGGAGCAGACTTACCATCTAAATGAAGCAGCATGTTGGTCTTGAGGAGATTCTTTGCTCTCGCTACCTCACTCTCCGACGCACTGGTGCACAGAGACATCCTGCCGACACAACACACGCATGACATTTCACTGTAAGCAAGCTGTTAATGCTCAAAATACAAAACACTGTATCAATCCCTCACCATTCCAGCTGTGTGAAGTGCACCATGTCGCTGATCGTGCTCGGCTCACAGACGGTGTAGATCCCCCACAGCCCCGTGTCCGTGTAGCAGGTGTTAAATGACTGGAAGCTGTGGCACAGGTTCCCCTGGCACGCCATCTGGGCCAGTTTACTCGACAGATTCTGAGGGATCAGTAAGTTGAGACGATACAACCACCTCAATTTTTTTTTTCTTCCTAATCCTAAACAATGCAGGGGAGAAATACTGACCACGCCACCACCGAAAGAGCGGTCCCAGTTCCCGATAAGTGTGTTGGCCACCATGAGAGGGATAGTGTCAGGGTGAGACCAACCCACTGCCTCCATGGCAATCGCTATGTGAGCCAGTGGCATCTTATTATCCCTGACTCGAATCTGTTATTTAAAAAAAAAAAAAAAAAAAAACGAGAAAATGGTGGAAGGACAACTATCATGACAAGTGCACATACCTTTACATCAATCAACAAAAGGGATGAAATGTTTCATGTACTATATAAAGTTTATTATTGTCTTGTCAACACATTTTAGTAAAAAAAAGTCTTTTTTTTGTATTCTTTCCCAAAAATGGCACTGCAGTAGAGCATGACAAATTTTTCTCCATTTTCGTTTCACCTCACTTAACTCACGTCTAACTCACCTTTTCTGTAATTTGGCAACAGATTTTAGTGATAATAAATAATATATTTTTTACTGGCATAGATGCGAGTCAAAATAACTTCCACTTCTACCACCGAGAAAGTCTATTTTGCCGTTTACTTGTCATTTCAGCGCTCTGAGCTTTACCTCTGATGGAGTTTTGTGGGCGTCACCAAATGCAAATAAGCTCTGCCGTGCACACGCCTGGTAAGGTGTGATTGGCATTTGTCGACATGCACATGAGAGTACGAGGACAATCAGCCTCTCCGAAATTTAAATCCAGCGGAAATATTTCTTACGCAAACATTTGCACACAACTATACTAAAAGATCGATAAATGAGTCCCATTGCTTGTAAGTGACACTGTTTCTATGTCTTTTATTACCTCACTTCCAGTGAATTTGCAAGCCGGTAATGCTGGGGCCTCATCCCTGTACCTGGCTGGCAGCTTTCCAAAGTGGTATTTAGCCAAATCTATTAGTTCACTGTGGGACACTCCTGGGGGGAAAAAAAAAAAATCAGGATTTAACAAAGTGCACAAAAAAGCCTTCTGGGAATGATCATACAAATGTTGTGTCTTTTTTGTAATACATACTGAACATTGTAGTGTTAATAAGGTATAGTCACGTGCATTAGTATTTGGACAGTGGCAATTTTTGTAGTTTTGCCTCTGTACACCACCACAGTGGATATGAAATGAAGCACTTTCAGCTTTAATTCAAGGGGTTTAACAAAAATATTGCATTAACTGTTTAGGAATTACAGCCATTTATTTATTTTATTTTTTTTAAATAGAGTCCCTCTATTTTCACAGGCTTCAAAGTAATTGGATAATTGACTGATAATCAGTTTCATGGCCAGTTGTGGCCTGTTTCCTCATTATTTCATTACAAATTAAGGAGCTAAAAGGTCTGGAGTTGATTCCAAGAGTTGAATTTGCATTTGGTAGCTGTTCATGGAAACTCTCACTATGAGGTTGAAAGAGGTGTTGGTCCAAGTGAAGGAGGCAAAAAACAAAACAGACCTATCAGAGAGAGCAGAAACCTTAGGTGTGGCCAAATCAACAGTTGGGTACATTCTTAAAAAGCAAGAAAGCACTGGTGAGCTCAACAACATTGAAAGGCCTGGAAGACCACGGAAGACAACTAAAGTGGATGATCACAGAATCCTTTCCTTGGTGAAGAAAAACCCCTTCACAGCATAAGCAGAAGTCAAGAATACTCTGGAGATACTGAAGACAAGACTGAAGGCAGAAAGACCCACAAACAAGCAGCAACTGAAGGCGGCTGCAGTAAATGTCTGGCAAAGCATCTCCAGGGAGGAAGCTCAGCATTTGGTGATGTCCATGGGTTCCAGACTTCAGGCAGTCATTGACTTTGCATCCAAGTATTAAAAATAATCCGAACATTTATGATTGTTAGTTTGTCCAATTACTTTTGAGCCTGTGAAAATGTAGGGACTCTCTTAAAAAATGGCTGTAATAAACAGTTAATGCAATATAAAGTCTCCACTTCAATCACATCTTGATTGCTTCATTTCAGATCCATTGTGGTGGTGTGAGACAAAGACAAAATCACAAAAATTGTGTTACTGTCCAAATACTTATGGACCTGTGTGTGTGTGTGTGTGTGTGTGTTTACCTCCAGCTGCAGCCAGCACGATCCTTGGCCCCTTGTAGTGAGTTGTAATATACTCCACCAGGTCTGCTCTGTTTATAGTTCTGTAAAACAGACCACTCATGCTTAGCTATGAATATTAACGTCATTAAAAGCTTCAGGAGATGCTTTAATACTGTTATGTGTGTGGATTAAAAATCTCTCAACGCTACAGCCCTCTGTAGAACGTGTTCAGGCATCTGTACCTGATGTTCTCTGCAGGTCCGAGGATGGTTCTTCCTAAAGCTGTGTCCTGGTACGCCGTAGCATGCAGATAGTCAAAGACAACTTCCTGTAGGTTGGTCTCCACTTCCTGCATCTCTCGCAGGATGACGCCACGCTCTCGCTCAATCTCTGCTTCCCCCAGCATGCTGTTCTGGATGATATCAGCGAGGATCTCTACAGCTGGGGACAGGACAGACACCGAACAAGCAGGCTTTCAACAAAACCAAAAAAAAAAAAAAAAAAAAAAAAAAAAAAAAAAGTTTCGGGCTTGGGACTAAATGTATTTAAACGGTTCGTGAACAGTTAAGGATTGAATGTGTACATGCAGAAAGAGTCTGTGTGCTGGGGGTTTTCTGTTTGATCAGCTCTTTAGGTGACATTATAACACTTCACAGTCCTTGACAGTCCTTCTTCTTCTTATCATTATCATCATCATTATGGAAGTGATCTCGTACCTCTGGGAAGATCTTTAGAAAAGGCTTTGGCGTAATACACTGTCTGCTCTCTTGAAGTATACGCATTCAAGTGGGCTCCCATGTTCTCTATCTCAAGCTCCAGGTCTAGCTGGGAACGCTTCCTTGTACCCTATAAAACACGGAAAAGTAAACGGCTTACAAAGTGAAATCTCACACATTTGAATGAGCAAATCCTGTCTTTTCCCCCCTACACCTGTAGTTCCTGCTCCGTTTATGTGCATCCTGTTCATTTTCCAGTCTATCCACTTACAGCTTTGTTGCCACTTGTACCTCAGCGGTTAACATTCTGTGCTACAGACTGGATAGTTTCGGTTCAAATCCCAGACGTGGCAAACAAGTTACACCCTCAACTCCTACATGCCTCACTTCTAAGTCGCTTCGGACACAACCGACTACATGTATAAAAAAAATGCAACTGGCCAGAGATCAGTTTGATCTGCCAGTGTGTGTTAGATTCTTCTTCTGTGTGATACCGGATAGTGGGATTATAAATCAGTACTCTTCCACAATTTTATACTATATAGTTAAACAGCACTAAGTGTGTCTAAGTGTTTATAGGTACAAATCTACACTATCCAGGTGACGCTATCCACAGAAGCACAGGTAAGTCTTGTGCATTAACCTTTTTTTAATGCAAACTTCGGGGAATCCTAAAGACCAGCTATGATGCTACATTTAAATGTGACTCATTAATGAACATACTGAGACACATGTTCAGGAATTCCTTGCTGGAGCCATTAATGGCCAGCTTTTTTCTGATTAAAAATATTGCTTAAAATCTAGGATGTAATGATTCCAGAAACTGTACTGCATTGAGTAGCATTCTCTCACCTTAAAGGCCATGTGCTCCAGGAAGTGGGCTGTGCCATTGTTCCCGTCGTTCTCGTACCGACTCCCAGCATCGATCCACAGACCCACCTGCAGGAACATTAAACATTAAACCCTAATGTACAGCAGCAGCAAGTCAAGGCTACTGGATGGTAGAATCAGGCGAGACAACTTGCCCCTCATCCAAATGGCTTTATCAGTTATCACATACATGATACCTGACCATCACACTCATATTTCCAAAACGTTCAGAAGCACACAATTGTACAGAATGTCTCTCTATGCTGTAGCATTGAGAATTTCCCTTCACTGTAACTGAGGCCCAAACCTGTTCCAGCATGCGCACAAAGCGAGCTCCATGAAGACATGGTGTGTGAAGGTTGGAGTGGAAGAACTCGAGTGTCCTGCACAGAGCCCTGACCTCAACCCCACTGAACACCTTTGGGATGAACTGGAACACCGACTGCACCCCAGACCTCCTCGACATCCCAACATCAGCGCCTGACCTCACTAATGCTCTTGTAGCTGAATGAACACAGAT
>CM040983.1:24468726-24483152 GCA_022985145.1 Pangasius djambal | reverse complement strand
GAATAAATCTGGAATGGGATGTTCAACAAGCACATATGGGTGATGTGATGGTCAGGAGTGCACATACTTTCGGCCACATAGTGTAGCTAACATTGAACAAGACAGAACACTGGATGACTGAAACCCTTCACAGGCGTCAGATCCACATCCTTTTCTCAGATATTAAGGAGATGATAATGAAACACGGAGTTGAGTACGGCGCGTACCGTGCAGGTCGGCAGTCCAGAATCTTCAGACGCCACTCTGAGGCCATTGGTCAGTGTGGTTAACTTCGTCTCCGGGACATTGAGCACTACTTGAGCTGCAGCTTGTGTGGCCCGCTGGCGGAACCTCTAAAACGAGATAAGATGAGATAAGACTTTACTGCGAAATTAGAATACATAAAAGACAAGGCACAAAATATGCACAAGAAATAAAATAAGAATAAAATAAAGATCATTTAAAGTAGATAAAGTAAAATAAATATTGAAAAATACAAGTTATGTAAAATATATATATATAAATATAATATTAAGTAATAAAGTTATATATATATATATATATATATATATATATATATATATATATATATATATATATATATATATATATATATATATTACACACACACAAATGTATACATGGCATAGACATGATATAACTAATCATAAGTCATAACAGCACGTTAGCCATGAGCTAGCCATTTAATCATTTTAAAATGCAGCTATGGAATATTAAAGCTCTAAGTTTATGTTCTGTCATCGTTTTCCGTAACAGTGTGCAGTTATATACTGATACTTGAGTATTCCATTTGAGTTCAGCTACACATTAGCTCCAGTGTTAGCTTCCCACCCTCTCCTGGCTCTGACACACACCTGTACATCTTCACCACAGCTGGTCAGCTACGTGTCATGCTACCTTGTTTGTTTGTTTGTTTGTTTGTTACCTGTGTGACTGGACTTGTTTTCAGCAGATTCTTTACAAGATGCCCTCCCGCAGCACTGAACAGCCGTACGGGCGCCGCCATTTTGTTTACATGTGTTCACACGTCATCAGTCCCGGAAATGACGTCTGTAAACCAGGCTAAATCCAAAGGAAAGAAAGTAAGTTTAACAAAAAAAAAAAAAAAAAAAAAGTAAGTAAGTAAGTAAAATTTATTTATATAGCACTTTTCAAGTACAGATGTCTCAAAGTGCTTCACAGTAAAATAATTAGTCAAATAAAAGTACAATATTTAAGCAAAAGCAAGTTTAAACACATGGGTCTTTAGCTGCTTTTTGAAGGTGTCCACACTTCTTAAATCCAAAGGGAGAGAATTCCAAAGTTCAGGAGCTACAACCTCAAAAGCACAATCTCTCCTCAACTCGGGAACTCGGGAACTCGGGACGGTCTCCTGAACCCCGAATTCAGCAAGTGACGTCAAATCAACATGGCCGCTCACAGCATCAGTAGTAAACACAGCAGTACAATGGGTTATACTGTATAGCTTTAGATCCAACAACATACCTGTTAAATCTGACTCTAGAGTTCACTGTTTTGAGGAGGAAAATATACATCACTCATCACAGTTAGCTGCTAGCTTGTTGCTCTCAAAAGACAAACACAGAGGCGTCCATGTTGTTTCCACTTTTTAGTTCAAATGTACTCTGAGCTCCAATGTTTCACTTTTTAAAAATGTAGTTATTTCATTTTTTTTATTGCCATGGTATCAAATCAAAAATGCATATGAATAAAGAATAAACACAAATGTAGAGACTTAGCATAAATAATACATAAAAGTAGGAGTGAAAAGCGCCAGTTATAAGAATATAGAATATTACATCTAACTTTCAACAAAATAAGTCAAAAAGGTAGCACAGGTTTACTGTCTTAAGAGCTTTGGAGTTTATTGAAAGTGAAATAGTTTGCATGTATTGCTCGATTTCTTGTCCACAAACAATAAATAAGGGCTTTTGATGACTGAATTTGCTATGTTGGCAAACAGCAATAAAAGATTAATAAAAAAAAAACTCACTCTTTTTTGTTTTGTTCGTGTTATAGAAACCAAACAACACATCCTTAAACAACACTGAGAAACCCATAAGGAAATTTCGGTTAATATACTTGCAGAAATCAATCCAGAATAATTGTGTATCAGATCAATCCCCAAAAATATGAAGCGCAGTTTCACTAGGGGCACCACGAAAAGAGCAACCTGTATCTGTGTCTAATTTAAACCTTTTTAAATATCCTTTGGCTGGATAAAAGAGATGTATGTAAGAGTTTAAACAAATCTTCCCCTATGTTATTAGTTATTATGTATTTAAGAGGCAATGTCCATACTGAATTAATCAACATTGTTAACAAAGTTCTCCCAGTATGACCCCACATATGGAATTATTACAAGCTCTTTTTGGAAAAGACCTCATGATGAAGATGAGATAGAAAGCACAGATTCCCAACTGGGTTTCAAGTAGCTCTAAAAGAAGAGGTGAAAGATTTGGTGATTTAACAGCCTCCTGAAGCATAAGAGGAACAGCATCCATAACAACAGAGAACTCTTTAGGAATTACAGGGAAATAAATTTTTTTGATAAAAGTTCTGTATAGTTTAAAATAAGACTTTCTGAATTAAGTAGTTGGGAAACAGTCAGACTCTGAAACTGGACCGCTGAAGACTGGAACAAGACCAGGTGATTTTTTTTTCTAATCTTCAGCTGTCCAGTTTCAGTGAGTCTGTGCTCATGATAGCCTCAGATTCTTGTTCTTGGCTGACAGGAGAGGAACCTGATGTGGTCTTCTGCTGCTGTAGCTCATCCACCCCAAGGTTTGATGTGTTGTGCATTCTGAGATGCTTTTCTGCTCACCACGGTGGCAAAGAGTGCTTACTGTATCCTGGCAGCTCAAACCAATCTGGCCATTTTCCTCTGATCTCTCTTATCAACAAGGCGTTTCCACCCACAGAGTTGTCGCTCACTCAATGGTTTTGTTTTTTTCGCACCATTCTGTGTAAACTCTAGAGACTGATGTGTGTGAAATTCACAGTTTCTGAAAAACTCAAACCAGTCCATCTGGTACCAACATCCATGCCGTGATTAAGTCACAGAGATCACACTTTTTCTTCATTCTGATGTTTGACGTGAACATTAACTGAAGCTCTTCACCTGTATCTGCACGAGTTTATGCATTGCACTGCTGCCACATGATTGGCTGATTAGAGAACTGCATGAATGTGCAAGTGTTCCTAATAAAGTGGATGGCGAGTGTATGTTCATCTGTGGTCTCTTTATTGCTCTACGTAACTTGGCCAGAGCTGGGCCACTGCAGGCAACATCTGCAAACAGTGCTCGGATTTCTTGAGTTAATATTTAATATTTTTTATAGAGTAGCGGCTTTCCGGTAGCTTCCCGATTTATTTATTTATTTTTGTTACGTAGTTATAGTCGTACTGAGGGGGTCTCTGGCTGTAAAACGTTTGAGAGCCCTTGTTAAAGAGGACACGAGTGTGCTCATGGTTACGTTTCAGAAGAGATGGTAATGTTCATTTACACCACCTTCCAGTTCCAGCGAAGAGCCAGGATCTGAAATGTCAAAAATCAACCTGCCATTTAGCCTCAAAATCGAGCAGCTTACAGGTTATAAACTCCCTCTTGAGTCGTCTGTCCAAGACACAGACTTCCAAACAATTTTCTAAAGCACAAAGTGTTGTGTATTTACAGAGCTAACAAACATTGTTAGTAATCCACTGAGAAATGTTATAACCACAACTGCTCTTAAAACAACAGACTCAACAGCTTAGGCAATGATTTTTGTAACCGAATTTGACAAATTTAATGCAAATAAAAATGTTTTTTTTTTTTTTAATGTTTGTGACCATTGTTTCATTTTAGAATACTTGTACATTACACAAAATACACAAACTCACACTATGTTACATAAAGGAAAACGTCCAGAGACTTGGCAAAATAAAAATATGCAGTGAACATTAACATCTCAGACTATTCCAAACTCATATTCATATTCATCCATGTGGTGGTTATCATACAGGGACCACAACATCGTAATATCCGTGTCATGTTGTGGTTGAACGTGAAAAAGCTAGAACACAAACGACTCCAGAAGGTGGCAGGACTCTCGGCGACGCACCGTACAGGCAGATCTCAAGGAGCACAAACGGACACGGAATAGAAAAGTCCCTGCTGTGTACATTACATACTGTCTATAGTTTAATGCTGGAAATCAGGGTTCAGGGGCTACGGGTTGGCTGGATGTACCACTGCGTGTGCGTAGTTGTGATTGCGCGATATCAGCCAGAGCGCTCTGTATCTTCTCCAGCAGTAAATCTCCCCTGTACACCACCTCTTCCAGCCGAGCCGCTGCTTCATGGTTCTCCTCCTCCAGCTGCCTCAGACTAGCGGCCTGGGAAAAGGACACAGGAGGAAGACACAGGCAGGTGTTCAGCAGGTGTTCAGCAATGCTAACAGGCTAACGAGTAATTTGTAACTTTTCCCAAATGTTAAATACAGTGTCTTGTTTTTTTTTTTGAATGAAATGCTAACGACTGGATCCATCTATCTAAACACTTATAGATATAGATAGCTGCACAGCAGCACAGATGGTTAATACAGAGAGAATATGTAGTTCTGCATTCTAGCACTTTAAATATTATAGTGTATTTATTCTATTTATGATGCACTGGTTTAAAAAGGAAAAATAATCACAGTAACAGTTTCTTATTGCTCATGCTGGTTTCCCTTTTTCTCCCGTCTCTCATTCTCACACATTTCAAAATCTGCGCCTGAATGAAATACACTATTTATACGGTTCTTCAGTCGTTGCTTAAAAACTACAAAACCTTATATGATTTCAGAACGATTTGGATTTACATCCCGTCATAATTACACCGTACGTAACTGCTTTTATAATACAGCCTACATCTTGTCTTGTTTTTTCGTTGTCATGCGAGATCACGTCGTGAAGAAATGATTGAACTGCTGCCTTTGCTAATTTCACTGTAGCTTCACTATAATTCCATAATAAAGTATCTCTGGTAAGATGCTGTTAGTTGTCTTATTTATAAGGTAAGTGAATGTATGTATGTAAAATGTAAACATTTGAGATTCGCTACCTAGTAAAATGTTTCCAAGATGAGTGAGATTATCGTCTGTCTAGGATTAGTGCTGAAATGAATAAAGAAGAGGCGCTGATATAGTTTTCATATTTCAAAAGATAATATGTTGTCATGTGACACTTTTCCGCAACTCAGACGAGGTCAGGGATAAAGCTAGTACCTGTAGAGCTGCTGTGGATTCTTCACTGGGCAAAGAGTCAATCAAGACGTCGATGTCTTTAGCCGTTCTTGCGATCAGTGCGGCGAAAAGCTGTGCGTACTCTGTAGCAAGAGACACCGAGCGGTTTAGTTTCAACACACACAACATCCCGTTAGCTGAGTATACTGGAACTGGTGCACGGCTGTGCGTGTGTGATGTGGGTGTCTTCACCTTCTGTGGGGTTTGACGGCTGATCCTTGTTGATGACGGTCTGGATGTTGCTGAAGGAAGCAGGCGGGGCGCACTGCTGCAGCACTCCGATGGCATTACAGAACTGATCAGCCAACTACAATCCAGGCATTTACGACAGTATAAGCTTAAAACATCCAACAGCTCTTCCACAGTTTTAATACTGCTTAATATAACACAAACAACACTGCAATGAAACATTAAACGATTTCAACAGAAATTCAGGATAAATGTTCTGGTATGGAGACAACACAAGGAAAAAAAAATCTCATTGCTACTGTATGTATAGCCTGATTTGGCGATTTAATACCGCAAACGCTTTAAGTATTAAAAAAAAGTAGAAAAAGCAGAATACTGTCGAAATGTCTTTTTCTCAGAAACATCTCAGAAATAGTGCAGGACTTCGTCCTACGTTATCTTTCTCTGTGGCTGAAAAACTGATCCGTACTTTTGTTTTCATCCCGCACCTCTTGCAGGGGGAAAGAAATCCACACTGAACAAATTATAGTATGTTCAAACCTCAGGGATAATAACAAGTGATCATGTTACTCCTATTTTGGAATCCTTACGCTGGCTTCCCGTCGGGTTTCGAGTCGATTTTAAATTCTCATGCTTACGTATAAAGCTCTGCACGGACTGGCTCGTCAGTATTTGTCTGAGCTCTTAACACTATACACCCCAAAACGTAACCTTCGCTCTTCTCAGTCTGGTCTTTTAGTTGTTCCTCAGACACGATTATGATCGACGGGTTATAAGGCTTTCTCCTCTTATGCTCCTAAACTAGGGAATTCACTTCCAGCTGATATCAGACATTAGGTATTTTTTTAATCTTATCTTAAAACATACTTTTTTTTTAGATTACCCTTTACTTGACTGTTGAATTCATTTTGTGTTGATATGTATGCTTATAGTTATGAATTGTATTTATACATGATTGATGTAAAGCGCCTTGACAAGCTTGAGAAAAGTGACATAATACCAATAATTTGATGAATTATATCATCATATTTCCCAGCTCTAGGTTCATTTTGTAGGTGTTCAGTTACCAGGTACACTCCATGCACAGGTGTACTGTAGGTACCAGGTATGGAGCAGGACCACCACAAAAACCACTAAAGTGCTGATGTTCTTTGAGTGGTTCTCAATCCAGGAGTGACATGACTGTGTTTTTAAACAGCTCAATATCACTGTTGGGCTGAGAATCAGTCTAACAGGATATAACAAGACCAATAAAGTATGTTGTTGTGTTGTTTTTAAGTGGTGAGTAAGAATACAGAGGGTGTAAAACTGTAGCAGCTGATGCACAGTAACACTTCACTACCATGTCACTGTCTCAGACTAGTTTTGCCAGTAAATATCGCCTCTGCTCTGCTAAAATTGTGTTTACAATAAATTAAACAGCACATAACTATTAAAATGTCAATTCTAACCCTCAAAACACATACCCCTGATTTGAATATTAACCCAAAATACAAATATGAGCTTACGGAGTTGACTGCATCCTGGAGCTGCGTTAGCCTGTCCGCCATATTGTCTGTTCTTTGGAGTCATGAATCGTTCGCGAACGAGTCGACTCTTTGAACTGGATCTTTTAGCTGAACACTTGGGAGTCGACTCACAATCGTGTACAGTTTGAACAACTGTGATTGAAAAGCATCCACTGAAACTTAGCGAGTTAGAGAATGAGGTCAACACGTGTTGCTTGTTATAATGTGTAATGTAATGTAGTAATGTAGTGGATTTGGAGGGTAAACAAAATTTTAGTGCACATACATTAATATTCATACCCAGCTGGAATGCTTACTATCATTTTTTACATTACAAACACAATCCAAAGTGTAATGTTAGACTAATCAGATGCATATAAGATTTCATGGAAGGATTTAATTGAAGAATAAACAAACCTACACTATATGGCCAAACGTATGTCCACACCTGACCATCAGACCTATCTGAGATTGTTGGAAATCCCATTCCAAAACCATGGGCATTGGACTCATCCTCTCCTTTGCATACTTCTGGGAGGCTTTCCACTAGATGTTGGAGCGTGGCTGTGGGGATTTGTGTTCATTCAGCTACAAGAGCATTAGTGAGGTCAGGCGCTGATGTTGGGATGTCAAGGAGGTCTTGGGTGCAGTCAGTGTTCCAGTTCATCCCAAAGGTGTTCAGTGGGGTTGAGGTCAGGGCTCTGTGCAGGACGCTTGAGTTCTTCCACTCCAACCTTCACACACCATGTCTTCATGGAGCTCGCTTTGTGCAGAGGAGCATTGTTATGCTAGAACAAGAAAGGGAAGTGGTAACTCAGTGATTAAGATGTTAGACTTCTGATCGGAAAGTTGAGAGTTCAAATCCCAGCACCGCCAAGCTGCCACTGCTGGGCCCTTGAGCAAGGCCCTTAACCATTAACTGCTCAGATGTATAAATGAGATAATTGTAAGTCGCTCTGGATAAGGGCGTCTGCTAAACGCCGTAAATGTAAATGAATGGCCTTTCCCCAATCTGTTGCCACAAATATGAAAGCATAAAAATTCTCTAAAATGCATTAATATTAACATTACCTTTCACTGGACCTAAGGGGCACAGACCCAGACCATTATCTCTCCTCCACTATCCATTCCAGTAGATAGCGTTCTCCTGGAACCCAACAAACCCAGATTTGTCCAACAGACTGCCAGATAGTGAAGCGTGATTCATCACTCCAGAGAACGTGTGTCTACTGCTCCACAGTCCAATGGCAGTGCTTTACACCACTCTAGCTGACGCTTGGCAGTGTGCTTGGTCTTGCGTGCAGCTGCTCGGGGATGGAAACTCATTTCATGAGGCTCCTGAGACACAGGTCTTGTGGTGATGTTGCTTCCAGAGGCAGTTTGTAAGTTTGTGTGGTCTATCGCTTTGTGGCTGAGCTGTTGTTGAGACTTCTATTTCACATGAAATTTCCTGAACTGGCTTGTGGCATCCTGTGACACTGCCACGTTTAAAGTCACTCAGCTCTTCAGTACGACCCATTCTACTGCCAGGGTTTGTCTGTGGTAGGGGTTTTTAATGTAAGGTTTCTTCCTCATGTCGTCTCAGGGAGTTTTTCTTTGCCAACGTCACCTCTGGCTAGGGATACATTTATAAATTTAAAATTTATATCCTGAATTTATATATTTCTGTAAAGCTGCTGTGTTAAAAGTGCTATACAAATAAAATAAAATTGAATCGAACTGTTATCCAGGAAGGGCCGGGGTGGCTGCAGGCTTTCATTCCAGCCAAGCAGGAGTTAATTAATTAATTAATTAATTAGAGAAAATGAGTCAAAAACCAACTATTAAGTCTGGATATTAAGATTACACCTATTAAGATTGTGCTTAGATTTAGACATTGATAGAAATGGGTGTGTCTTAAACACCTGAACTCAGTCATTAGGAGGGGTGTCCTTATATTTTTTGGCCATATAGTGTAGCTTTATTTTAAAAAATAATAATTAAAAAAAAAAGATGGCATTGAGCCGTTTGGGAATCAAAAGAGTCGACTCTTACCCATGACTAGTTCTTTCCTGTGCAGTATTCACGTTATCAGTGACCGTGGGCCTGTCACGTGACTCGCGCGAGCGAATGAAGGCGTACAGTGGGGAGCGTGCTGTGCGCATGCGCAGTACACGGTAGCGCGCAGTGCAGGCTTGCTGCGGTCGGAGGTGTGAGAGAGCGCGGTGCAGCGCGGCGGCTGCTGATGGCCGGACTGGTGGAAAATCTGTAGCAGCGACGCAGTGGATTGTTTGCAGACTTGTACATGTGAACTGCTGTCGCGTCAGAAGGAAGATGTCTCGTCTCTGGATGGTGTGTGTTGAGTTGGTCCTCCTGTCTTGCCTTGGTCTGGTTCGCCTGCAAAATGAAAGTAAGTTTCTGTTTGGATTTTTATTTACGCAATGAAACATAAACAGCCAGTGAGTTCACCTCATGACGCTCTTACACACAAATCAGTGTTCTCAGGTAACCACCATGTGAATTTCAGCCTTCAGTAACTGTGTCATCTGTCTATATGTCCATAAGGCATGGACACTGTAAAAGGTTGTTTGTTTGTTGTTTTTGTCCCTTCAATAACATTGTATTCTATCTGTATGTCCATGAAGCATGGACACCATGAAAGATTGTTTGTTTGTTGTTTTTGTCCCTTCAATAACAGTGTATTCTGTCTGTATGTCCATGAAGCACAGACACTGTAGAAAGATTGTTTGCTTATTTGTTTGTTTGTTTGTTTGTTTGCTTGTGTTTGTCCACTGAAATTCTACAGTAGTCCTTGATATCCTCCATAAGGCATGGACATTGTAAAAGGTTGTTTGTTTGTTGTTTTTGTCCCTTCAATAACATTGTATTCTGTCTGTATGTCCATGAAGCACGGACACTGTGGAAAGATTGTTTGTTTGTTTGTTTGTTTGTTTGTTTGTTTGCTTGCTTGCTTGTGTTTGTCCACTGAAATTGTACAGTAGTCCTTGATATCCTCAGTTTGAAAATCAGCAATGTGTTGCAAAACCTGCAGTTAAGTGTCTGTAGGAAAATGTGGTTCAGCACCACTCATAGGAAGGCTTTTCTATTTCACTTTGGTTTAAGGTTCATTTCAGAGGAACATAAATCTTCACACAGCATGCCGTGCAAGCGAGGTGTCTCTGAGGATGTAAGAGGTAAAAAGCAGTAGATATTTTGAAATGGTTGGTGAAGGAATAGCTGTTGTCAGATTAGCTCATTTGTTTCATGGGGGTTTCAGAGTTTCCTCATTTCTTTGCACGCGTAACAGCAGAGATGTCCTTAATGTTCTCCATCGCTGTTGAAGTGTCTCGTCTCTGGACAGGAGGAACCCTTCATTCTTGACGGTACGAAGGTGCTCGTCAAAAAACGATCGGCTTTTCAGTCTTGGGTTTGATGATGTACAGCTGATTACGTCTCTTGCAGGAAAGAAAATAAACAGCTCCTGTGGTGATGCACAAGGAGTGATGAGTGACAAAAACCGATCCTGTGATTTTAACTATACTGCTGAAGATGACCAGGAAAATGACCAGGCGAAGTTTTTTTTTTCTTCAGCTGTCTGGTTTCGGTGATCCTGTCCATACTGTAGCCTCAGATTCCTGTTCAGGAGTGGAACACGTTTGCGGTCTTCTGCTATTGTAGCCCATCAGCCTCGTGCTTCTGTGTGCTGTGTGTCTTGAGATGCTTTTCTGCTCACCACGGTTGTAAAGAGTGGTTACCTGAGTTACTATAGCCTTCCTGTCAGCTCAGACCAGTCTCCTCTAACGTCTCTTATCGACAAAGCGTTTGCACCCATAGAACCGTCGCTCCCTGGATGTTTTTTGTTTTTTGCACCCTTGTGTGTAAACTCTGGAGACTGTTGTTTGAGAAAAATCCCAGAAGATCAGCAGTATTTGCAGTAAATACCACTGTTATGCAGCCATCTTCCTTTGTGTTTCCTCGCCTTATACACCTTATGCACCTAGCAGTGTGTGACTACAGCCAGAGCTACAGGTAGCATACACACCACTATGGCTACAAACCACTAACCACACATTACACACTGCAACTACTGTGGCCACATGCCATTGGCCAGTGTTTGAAGTGTTTGTTTCATAATTACAAATGCAAAGAAACTTTGCATTTATTCATTTACTTCATCATAGGAATCAAAAAGAGAAAGAAAGTGAGTCTTCTTTTTTGATGTGTCACTTAATATCTCCATCCTGAACAAATGGGCTTGTATTTCTGTTTTGAAATAGTCAGTACAGTGAGACAACAACTTGCTTTCACCTTTCTCTAACAGTTAATAAGTATGTGCTTACCTTCATAGTTGTGTGTGTATGAAGAACCATATAGTTTGAAGTTTGGCTTCTGGTTGCTAGATTGGACTTTGCAAGTGTTCTTGCAAATTCGGTAAACATCACTGATGTTCATCTTCGGGAGCTCTTACAGACAATGACTGTAAAATACCACTAATATGAGTGTAGGTAATGAAACGGAAACACAATGAGCCTAATGAGTCTATAGCCAATGTTTCTCACTATATGAATAGTTATAAATCATCCACTCTGTAGACCAAACCTTGGCCTGGTCATCCTCGACTTGCACTCTGCTGTTCTCCAGCTGCCGTTCTACTTACGCAGTGGCAGGATGGGGTGAAGGCTTGCTAATGCAGTCATTGCTAGCACTCGAGCTAGCACTCCTGCTGCTAGCTTCGGGTTCCTGGTAAATCCAAAACTTGTTCATAAAGAAGCTTGTGGCACTTGTGGGTGTCCCTTGCTATGTCACGCACTGTTCTCAGTTTAGTCTGCTAAAATAGCTGGATTTCTGTTAGTGCACAGCACCAGGGCTTTCATTGGTTTATCTCCACATCACAGACTTCTTCTTTCATCATGTACTGAGAGGTTTACCAAGCAATGCCTACAAGACAAGCCACAGGAAGCTCAATATGGGGACCAGCTATGTGCTCGTTATCGCTACACTAATTAAGTAAGGAGTGTCAGGTTTGCACATCAAGTGCTCTGACTGTGAGACCCAGAATCAGATCCGACCCAAACACTGCAACCTAAACAGCTTACTGGCCACTAACACTTACATCCAGGAACAAGCCCAAAATAGATAGTTGTTTTCGTTAGTTGTGGTCAGCGATGTCATGTTTTTTTTGTGCGTTTGAGAGCCATCAGGTATGATAAAGCTCCAGGATTTTTCCTATGTACAGATGGCATGACTGCATTGGAGTAACAAACTTGTTTGGGTAAAAAAAAAAAAAATGAATGGATAGATGGAAATGCTCTTTAATTGGTATTTTGAAAATGTCAGGGCCTATCAGATGGTACACCGTGACTAATTGTTAAACCGTGACGCTGTAACAACCTGGAGCTGAGACCACAAACCCTGGAGGCTAATGTCTTCCAACAGAGCCCTCCTCATAATTCACTGATTAGGAACCTTCCCTGTTCATCATCAGAGGAGCTATGTTATGTCTAAAGCAGCACTCATGAGATTCAAACGTGCTGAAAATCACCTAGAAGCTGAACCTCCATGTTCAACTCCAGTCACAAGAACGCCTGAAGACCGGTCTGAATCAGCCTCCGTGAGCTCACAGACATCGTTGAGAAGCTTTAAAGTTGCCATGGAAGACACTCTTACAATGGCTTGATAGCACTGCACAGCACTGTATTCACACAGCGCCTTCACTGTGACTCGGTGCAAAGAACTTCAAACCATCCAAACTGTGCTATGTCCATGCCATATTTAGACAACAGGCCTATATTTTCCCCCCACCAAAGAGCAGGCCACTGGGGACATATTAACCTTCGCACTCATTGGCCTCACGGTCAACTCTGAAATATATCAGTCATTACAGTGGCATGAGGTTGCACAGCACTCTCTTTGCACAGAAGGTCCTCAAGTGGCCCCATCCACAGTTAGCCTCGCTGAGAACAACTCCACTAATGTTGCAGCTGATGCACTATCAAATGGTGTCTGCATCCAGAAGGAGTCCTAGATCTGAGAAAGGGTTGACAAGATGCAAGTGTGTCTCCTTGCTGATGGTTCTCCCTGGTTGGAACCCTCTGGTGGAATCTGTTCAGAGAAACTGCTATACAGCGACAAGCACTACTATCTGCCACAGTTCTCCAAGAGCATGGCATGGGATCTCTCCCTTGTCTTGTAATCACTTATCCTTATCCGTATAAACCTATGCAGGATGTGAAATGGGTGTTGCTGAAAAATAGTGCTGGCGATCAGCAAAAAAGAGCAGGAAAACTACACGTCCTGGTGATAAGCCTGCCGTGTATGTGTTGGCTAAATTATTCTGGGGTGACCTTTATCTGCCCAAGGTCAAATCACTGGATTTTTTAAATGAATGGATTGACCATGTAGCACAGTCCTCAGGTGAGTGTCGTAAAATTGTTATCCAGGTATTACAGCATTTGGGTATCAGGAGAGGTAAAATAGAACGCTAGTTACGTAAGTAACTGTGAACCCTTGATGTGAAATCCTGGATAATTGTCAGGATTCCTGAAACTAGTGCCAACCCCGGGAGAATTCAGGGAGAAGGTTCCATGGAAAGATGACTGTATGACAGCAGTAAGTGTTACGAACACTGTGTGATGTCACTTCATGACTTTAATGGATGTAAAACAAGGAGGTGTCCAAGCGATTTGAAGTATATTTTAAGTGTATTTGAGGCCTGCAAATTAGTAACAAGAAGGACTAGACTAGGCAGCGGAGGCAGCGGAGGCATCGCCATCGACACCATTGCCGTCGGGTTCTACTTGTTTTCTGATATCTGACTGCTTCTCGTATGAATCGGAACTGGGCAACAAAGGCTCATTCTTAGCACAGTTTCCCATGGTGAGTCTTTCGATACAGATTACATTCTGTAGCCTTTCAGCAGGGAAACATCTCTCATAGGTGTTGAATGTGGGCTTAAATAAATCTGGAGTTGGCGTTAGTTTTGGAGTCTGGCGTTGAGACTTTATATCAGTTTATTAAGTACTGGCTCTTTTCAGAATGAAAACTAATAAACCTTTAAACCTTGACCTCAGCACAAGTGTGTTATGTGGCTGAAAAAACACGTTTGGAAAACGATGTTGTTATCCAGAATGCTGGTTTGTGTTTGGTCAGTTTACTTCCCACTTCATGATGCCCCCTTTAACTCCGCCCACATCTCAGTGTGAAATCGGGAGTGCCCAGCCCAGCCAGATAGTTTTTTTGCGAGCAGAATATCATGCTGTGCTTTGAAAAAAAACAACAACATAACAACGAAGACACTCGTGAGCATCTTCATACGTGATTATGCGCCGAATTGTTTGTGTTTATAGAGTTGTAACTCGGCTTTCCAGCAGTCGAATGTTCATGTCATGGCAGTCCATGCTAATGATAACTCTAGTTGAACCACTAGAGGTTCTGGGGGCGGAGCTTTGTGTATATGGATGGGAATAAGGAGCAGACTCGTGGGG
>CM040983.1:24425099-24449750 GCA_022985145.1 Pangasius djambal | reverse complement strand
CAGATCTGTGATTTGCTGCTGTAACAAATAATGCTTGATTTGTTTTTATAATGAGAGAACAATCTGTCAAGTGAAATGAGATGGGGCACGTGGGAGATGTGTGAAAAGAGGGAAAACCCCACTGTGAATAAAGGGAAGGCTCGATGCTCCTAAAGCTCTGTCCCAGCCGTATGCGACGCTGTCTGCGTTCTGCTCTGCTGATCGTTATCAGTCTTGGATTACGTCTCGTTTGTTAATGGTGCACCAGCTGATATCTGGTGGAGGAAAAAGAGGTACGCTTAGTTTGTTAAGTAGATCACTTTACTTATTCGTTTTGTGACCGAGGAAAAACAAAACGTTGCCAAGGCGACGGTTTCTGTTTGCTTTTTGCCACCAAGCCCTTTTCCCAGGTGATAGCTGGCCTTCATTTTTCGTACTCATCTCCTCCCTTGCTGTCTCTGTGGGATTTTCCTGGGAGACAGGAGTAAGAACATCCAAACCCTGATGTCCTGCGGAACCGCCCATGTTTCTCTCTGTCGCGCCTTCTGGCTGCTTGGTGCGAACCTGTCTTTAAGCTCATGTAGAAAAGCTGACTAGTGCTGCAGTTCAGTTCTGCTGCTGTTTGGCTTCTACACATTACAGCCTTCAGCTGTAGAACAGCATTGTATCATTGTGTGATCTAAGCATTAGGCCTAGACTAATTAATCTGAAGCAAGGAATAACACACATGACACCCTGAAGTGAGTTATTTTAGTTTAACCACCTGGTCTGGAATGTGTTATTCCGCTGAAAGCACAGCATTTTGCCAATGATTATGATCTCTATATATAAGTGATTAATTAAATTAATTTACGTTGAAACAGTGTAACTTTGTGGCACGTCCACTGAACAAGTTAGTTCCTGTTATCACTTGCGTTATAGCAATGAATGTCATTCCTTTGCCAGCACCCCCCCCCCTTCTCTTTTTCTCTCTCGCTCTCTCTCTCTCTCTCTATATATATATATCTCTCTCAAATAAAGCTCGTTATTTTACTGAGGAACCGGGAAGAGCCTGTCGCTGATCGAAACGCGTTAACGTGAGCCTGTCGCTGATCGAAACGCGTTAACGTGAGCCTGTCGCTGAGGTTACAGCCGGAACTACTGTCCGGGCCGTACACAAATAACGCACACCTTCTGACCAATCAGATTTGAGAATTTGCACCATGGTTTAAGATTGCTTATTAACTTGAGTACTGATGCATATGACGTTAGTTCAGAGTGTTAATCTTGAACAATAGCAGTTAAGGTTTCTACCTAAAATGTCTGTTTAGATAGTATGATAGTCTTTGTGCTAGGCCAAGTGGCTCAGCTGTTCGGTGTGGATCATCATTACTGAGCTTGAGGTTCTCTGGGCGGCAGCTGGGTCCCATTTAATTGGACTTGTAAAGAGAGGGCTTTTCCTAGAGGAGACGGGGAGGAGGGTGGGCTCCTGAAGGACACTATTCAACATTGATCTCATACACACTAATTATGGATGTGTGTTCGTTCGGAGACTCTAATTAAAGTAACTGACAGGTCAATTAAGCGCACACACACACACACACCCCTATCAATAAAAGACTACAGTGAGAAGGGAGGAGGTGTCCCATCCGTGGATAATTGAAGGGAGGTGGGGGTGTGGACCCGTGTATGTGCCACGTCCTGGCTGGGTGATGTGAAAGCGCTGCTGGGCCACGTCTGCAGCTCTGATCCTCTTAGGCGATTACGGAGATGACCTGCATGAGGAGCGTGCGGATGCCGTCCTCCGCTCGACCCCCCCCACCGTGTTTGCTCTTGCACTCTTGCCCTGGTGTCTGCACATTTAATTAAAATCCCAAATCTGGACGTTAACTTGTATAGCTATTCATTATTATAGGATTACGACATTACCGCTCGTGAAACAGGCATGTGCTTGGGCGCATTTGTTCAGTAAAAGTCCAGTGATTTTTGAATCCAGGAAATATGAAATTGTATGAAAATACGGTTGTGTTTAGTTGTAGTTTTGGGAGGTGTTTACTCATTTAGGGTTTGGGATTATTAACCCGAATTGGTCTGATTTTCTTTAACAGGGAAATTTATTCCACAGACTCCGGAGCTGAGCTGTGTTTAATAAAATGAGGCTACAGTGGAGCAATGCTTTCTGTCGGATGCAGCTGAACTTTGTGGTGGTTAGTGACGGAGACTTTCCGCTTGTCGTGACCGTTGGCTCCAGGCTGTAGCTTGGCATTTCTCTGTGCACAAGTCTTGGCGTGCTGCTGAGGGAGAGGAATGTGTCCGAGCCCTCTTGAGAATGTGGCAGTGCCCTGCCCAGAGCACCGGGTCACGGCCTGTCCTTTGTGTTGTAAAGCCCCCTCTCAGCCGGGACATAAAACACATTTTGTTTTTTTTCCACTATTTTTCTCTTTCTTTCCCTCCATTCTGCGGATGTTTGACATTTAGTGGGCTTGAAGCACAACGCCAACCCAGAAGCTTGAAAAGTTGGTCTTTTGTACTTTCTTTTCACCCCCTTGTTCACAGTTGTTTCTCTTGTACTCTCTTTCTCTCTTTCCTTCTCACTAATTCTCACTCACTACCTTTTAAGACTTATTTGATCCTTCCGTTGAGACAATCTCGAATTTCAGGACTTGAATTTTGTTAAGGGGCATAGTGCTGCGTTCAGATTACCTCAGAAGTGGGATGGGAAGTGGGAACGTAATTTTGGACCTCCGTGGTAAGAAGTGGGGGGGGGAAGACGACAACAATAGACGCCTCCATGTTGGTCTTTTATTAAAGTCAGTGTGTCTGTATGTTGACTATTCTGAAGCAAATACTTGTATATACGGTATAACTCATTTAAAGTTAAGAAGTGTTGCTGTGTTTACTGTTCATGCTGTGAGCGGCCATGTTAATGACATCACTTGCTGAACTCAGGGCTGTGAAGACCGTCCTGAATTCCTGAGTAGAGGAGGTGTTTTCTTTGTTTTGTTTTTTTTCCCTAGTCTGAGTTACAGTAGTAACTTTAGTCTATTGGAGAGTAAATACTCTTCCTGGTGTGTGAGAGAGGGAGAGAGAGGGAGAGAGAGGGAGAGAGAGGGAGGGGTGTAACAATAGGATTTTTTGTAAACGCCTGGTGAGCATCTGTGGGTTAGGTCTCCATCTCAGCCGAGGCACTTCATTAGCCAGTCCCCAGGCTTACCCCTCCTTCTCTACTTCCCTCTCTCCCTCTCTCTTCACAACACTCTGTCTCTCTGCTCTGTCTCCGTATCGCACCGTAACTGTGTGTTTATCATCTGTGTGGAATACAGCGCTGATAGTAATTGATCTACCGATGCTTCAGTGAACCGGTGGGTCTTTACTCGTCTTTACTCGTCTCACTGACTGTAGAAAGGAATCTTTTGTTTGTGCCACTCAGGTGAGCCTGTGCTCTGTACTGTTGTCATGCTTTGTAATGTGATTTATATGGATATTTATTTAATTTCTTTTTGTCTCTTTTGGGAAAAAAAACTTTGAAACGCATCAGGATTTAAACGTGTGCGAATTTACTGTTCATTAGCTTGTCGTGATTTTAGCAGTAGATAAATAACATTTGTCTAGTTCACCAGTTCCCCCGTCCTATAGGGTGTGTGTGTGTGTGTGTGTGTGTGTGTGTGTGTGTGCGCGCGCGCGTGCACATGTCCTGCTTTGTTTCCTCAGCTGTGCTGATGTTGACTGAACTGTCTTAATCTACAGGGCAGACGAAGCTTTAGTTGTTACTCTTCTCCTTGCGCATCTTGGGAGACGCTTTATTCACATGCAAAGGAATTGGAGATCACCTCAGCTGAAGAAATTATTCAGACACTTATTCCATGATGAGACTAGTTACCCCAGTAACAAACATTATTGAATCATTATGTGGTTAGTGAAGTAATGTTGGAAACCGGAAAGTGTGTGTCGCTACTGAAGAGTGTATGTGAACAGATTATGTACACACAAGGGGGATTTGTGGGTGGGAGGTTACACTGAACTCTCATGTGCTCTCTCCCGTCATGTCTCTCTCCACAGACACACACGCACACACACACACACACACACTTGACTCATGTGCTGTGTTTCAGAATGAAGCAGTCCTGATCGCAGCGATGGCCGTGCAAGCAAGCCTGCAGGTAAGAACTCATTTCCTCAAACCACAACTTTATTTACACAGATCACCTCATGTGAAGTTTTCAGACACTTATTCCATGATAAGACTAGTTAAAGCCACAGCTTTATTTACGCAGATTTATTTTGGAATGTTACATTCTTGATGGGACGTTTTGTGACGTAGGGTTAAAATATACATACTGCATATTTAACACGTGAAACCCGATTGTAATTTAATGGCTCGTTTTTGCAACAACCACCACTTAACGCAGTAAAATGTATGCAACTCAGTGGATTTCAGTTCGTCTAATGGCTTAGTGTAAGGACGTGTACTATGAAACACTCCCGATAATATCCTTAATTATTCATTTTTAACTTTAAAAACCACCTTCTCCTGTCTTTTAAAAGCTGGACAGTAGGCACACTTTCCCAGGTACTGTCATTCTGATCGCCATTCCCAGCGAGAGCAAAGTGCACAACACAACCTGCACTGTTTTAGATGAAAACAAACCCCTACAAAAGTCTACAGCAAAAGTCTGTGGTTGTGTAACACCATAAATCCATTGGAACCATTGTTCCAGTGCCGTCGTGCTGCTGAAGATGATGAAATACTCTTATATTTGTGAGAAACAGCATGACCACAGTTAAAACTTTCGTACTGATCACTTAAAAACAATGAAATGCAGAGCACATCAGTAGTTGAGACGAATTGGTATTTATTAAATCAGTGTTTGTTTTGAGACACTGATAAGGTCTAGAGTTATATGTGGTACAGTGTAAATGATGTGTTTGTGCTGTTAACAGGAGCGAGCATGTGTAACTACTAACATTAGCTTAATGCAGTGTGTGTGTGTGTGTGTGTATATATATATATGTATGTGTGTGCAATAAGTGATGTTTAAGTCTGGATTGGATTTTTCTCATGTTTTTTTTTTTTTTTTTAACTTCCACTCACTGCTTCTTGTGTTTCGAAAACTATCCTACTAAATGTACTTGATTTGGAAGGAATCCGAATAGTTTCGCTCGCCTTTACAAATGAGCGAGAGAGAATTACAGCTTCGGGTTTCGCGTGAAACTCTGAGAATGGGCCGACTGATTTATGATACTTCTGCCCGTAATCCTGTGTGGTAAAATAACCTCGCGTTGACTGTACAGGTGCGACACCTTCCACACAGCACCTGCGCCTGCTTCGAGGGCCGCTCGCGCACTGGCATTTTCTGAAAGCACTTTCAAATTCTCTGTTCAGACTTTTTGCTTTTTCTCTCTGAATAGTGTTGAGGAGCTCCTGGGTGGGTGTGAGAGTCTCTGCCCGGATGCGTAACCCTGCCACGTGTTGTGCCTTAAAGTCATAAATGTGACTCAGAGTCATAAAGTGTGATACAAACATGGGAAGTGTTTTTAAAAAAAAAAAAAAAAAAGAAAAGAAAACCACATGTCAGAGTTAATAATAGGCATTTAGGGTAATGGAGTTTATTATTGCTGAAGGAGGATGAACTGCATCCTGTTACGCTCCGAGTCATGTGGATCTGCTGTACCTGTATATAAATTAGATAAAATAATGGACTAGATGTCCTATTAATCATCAATAGTCTAATGAGCAGTTTCGACAACATCTGATGGTGGTTCTGTATCAGTCGTCCTCTTTGGTAGCTCTCTAATGCGAGCTTAACACGATAAAGAAAAACCATAGTTTATGGTATGATTGCATTTAAAAATCACAGTGTCTTCTCGTGTTAAATATTTCAATAATCAGTTAGTTATATAACCATTTCTCCACCACACTAGTTAAATAGTAAAACAGTTTTCTAGTCTTTAGTTGCTTAGTAGGCTGAGTTGTGTGTAAGTTCACTATAAACAGAAGTACAGACTGTTAATTTAGACTCATCACTCCCATCGACGTGCACAAGCTTAGCATCAGCGATACACATCACGCGCATAATCTGCTCATGTTACATTTCTGGGGAAAAACACCAATCTGATACCAGTATCGGGCCGATACCAGCAAAAGTGGTGGATTGGATGTCAGAGGAAGCATGCCCGATATCAGATCCTGTAACAAACAATTAGATTTGGAAAAGCAAAAAAAATTTGTTTTGGAAGTGGAAATGTTTACATATAAACCGACTTGACTGTTTTTCATTTATTTATTGTGGTATATTTACAGTGAAGCTATTGCTTTGTGGAAGAGTTTGACTGTGAAGTGCTTCAGAAAAAAAGAAGAAAAAAAAACAACAACCCAGATATTAAAGTTAGTTTGTAGTTTTTTTTTTTTTTGTTTTTGTTTTCTTTTTTTCCTTTTCTAAAGAAAACAATATAGGTTGGGTTTCGGGATCAGTTCATACTCAAGGTTTCAGTATCGGAAACTAAAGTGATATCGTGCGATCTCTAATGTTTAGTGGTGTGTTAGCATTATGAATGTGAGAACACACAGTGTGAAGTGACATGCATTACTGTGGATAATGACGTGTCTGAACAAACCACACTATAGAAATTATACTATAGGACTGTAGAAATTGTTTGGTTAATTATATGAAATAATCGTAACAGGAATTAAGAAGGTAAGCTAACAATAAGCAAAATTAAATATAGCTTTACAACCGTGTTGATTAACTGTGGTTTCGATTTTCTCTCTTCCAAATAATCACCTCCCTGCAGTGCTGCTCAATAGCTCTGCTGCATCTGATGTTCTTGGTTCACTTACATAACCTGGCCATGGTTTCGGTGTGTGAGAGAGCAGGAGTGAGAGAGTGATCTTTCTCTTCTTTCTCTCCATCCTTCTTCCTCTTATCAAGAGCTTGGGACTAAATGAACGTTGACAGGTCGGAGAGGAAGAGCCGTCCCACGCTGCTCAGCTCCAGCACAGTTTCCAGCTTAACGTTTCTGGGAATCCCCCGATTAGAGTCAGATTTCTTACAAAAGCCTTTTCTTGCTCGCGTATGAATCATCATGTAGTGCAGTGACTCAAACAGCTGACGGGTTTTATTTTTGTCACATTCAAAACAGTTGCTACACTAGCAAGGAAGAGCCTTGCAGATTTAAAAAAAAAAAAAATTATCAGCTCAGACTGTGGCCTTCTCTGTCTCGCTCTCTCTCTCTCTCTCTCTCTCTCTCATTTTATTTATTTGTTTGTTTATTTATTTATTTTTTTAAATCAAGGCTTGGTTTGGAGAGAAGTTTGAGTCACCACTGCAAAGCCCGCGCTCACCCCTCACCCCACGCCACGGCCCTGGCCTTGCAGACGTCTTCCAGTACGACCAGTGGCTTGCTGTACGACATGAAGCTACACTTTTTCCCATGCAGGAAGACCTTGCCATCTGGCTCACTGACATTCTAGGTAAGTACAAAAGTGACCTGACATTTAGGCTTGTGGTCTATTGAGGATAAACAATCAAAAATTCAGCCTGAGTTAACGCTTCCCCTGAATCTGCAAGTGAAGAATTGAATAGAGAGTATTACGGGGCCTGGAATGTAGGATTATAAATTCATACACAGTGTCTTTGAGAAGACTTTGTACACTCCTGGGCAAAAAAAAAAAAAAAAAAAGAGGCAAATACGAAGCTTTTAATGGTCTTAATAACAAATCATTGGTGAGAAAATGAGCAGGAATGAAACAGATGCACTCCTGAGAGCTCCTGTGCCTCCATTCGCTGGTTTCCTTTTGCTGCAGTGAACTGTTTGTTTGGGGAAAAGCTAGAAACAGGGAAATTCACTTCTATAGTCTTCTTGTACACAAAGGTCAAATTCAAACTAACACATGTCTGGGTGTACAACATTTTCCAAAAATATCATCTGGGATGTTTTTTTTCTTAAAAGATTAGTGATTATTTGGTTCTCTGCCGCACCTGATGCAGCCCATCAAGAGCCACAAGACTTAAACATTTAAAGAAATCAAAGGGAAAAGCTCTCGCATACTGACTTCCTTTATCTATTTGTTTCATTCCTGCTCATTTCCTGACCAATGATTTGTTGTTAAGACCATTAAAAGCTTCATATTTTGCCATTTATTTATTTTTCTGCCCAGGAGTGTACACGTGTAGTACGTGTCTGCATCACTTAAGATGTAGTGTGGGAAACAACTAGCATTTCGAACAATAGGCAAGCTGATCTGTCTGTTAGAGCTATATTGGAGAAGGCTGAACATAATGGAGGGTGTTCCTGTTCAAGATAATCACCTTAACATGCCTGTCAGCTAAAACTCCATACTTTAACATGCTGAAAGAGAAGCTGTTCCTCTGCAATCTTGTTGTAGATGAAAGAAGGTTGTGCTGGAAGTCTCGCAGGGGAGTGTGTTTGGGTTTGGGTATGATCAGTAACACTTCAGCAGACATTACGTTAGTGTAATCCAACAGCTATTTGTTGTTCAGCTCAGTTTTTTAGATTGTTGAAATGGTTAAGAATATTAAGTAGTGAAAAGTCAGAAAAGTGCGTTGTGTTAGAATTTGTTAGTACAATGACAGTCTTTTTGTTTTTGAAATTTTTTACAGCTGTTTGTCCAACAAATGTGGATGTGAGATTAAACAGTGCAGGCCGTCTACTTTAATTTAAAGCTGCATATATAGAACAGTGGCTTACAACATGCTTCTAAAGCAAGTGCTCTTTTATTTTTTTTTTTTACTAACAAGGCTAGAATGTTTTTCAGTGTCCTGCTCAATCATGTGGTGTGTTTTATTTGCTGAAGGCAAGACTGAAGTAAGAAGCAACCAGAAAGGCCTAGCAACATATGTGTGTGTGTATATATATGTGTGTGTGTGTGTGTGTGTATATATATATGTGTGTGTGTGTGTATATATATATATGTGTGTGTGTGTGTGTATATATATATATGTGTGTGTGTGTGTGTGTGTGTGTGTGTGTGTATGTATGTATGTATGTGTATATATATATATATATATATATATATATATATATATATATATATATATATATATATATATATATATATATATATATATATATATATATATATATATAATTTTCCCCTGATCGTGAATTTTCCATTGTAAAATATAACCATAAACAATTTAATAATCCAGAACTGTTAGCTTAAAAAAGACAGGGAAACGAGCGTTTCCACCAGTTCAGCTTTAAGGAGAGCAGGGCAGAGTGTAATAATGTTATCAATCAGGAACTGCAGCAATCACAGAGTCTCAGCTCTATGGTGGATTTATAAGCGATTCTGCAGTAATACACGGTAAACAGTATAAACATCCCACAACGTCACATTTCTATATAATCCTCTTAGAAATCAGGTGTCTGATGTTCACATGGAGACTTATATTTTCTCTGTTGATGCTGATCAGTAGCGTGCCGAGCGAAACGAGAACAGCGTGCTTACTCACTTTCTAATGATCATCACTGTTAATGTCACTTGTCAAGTGTTAGACTGTTGTAGGCCTATTTAACCTTTTTAAAAATGTAATAAATATAATAATCTGATGTCAAATATATACTTGTCTAATGTTCACTAAGTCGATCATACACTGATAGATTTTATTTGACATTAATGAACTCTAAATATTCTCCATTTACGTGACAGAAAGCGAGAGCGAATGAGATTAGCGGGAGGGGGCGGAGCTTCCAGGAAGTGTCTGTGTATATCCGAGAGTTCAAAACACCTGCGCAGGTCGTTAAAGATTAATATGTCCAATGATTTATCTCTCATTTTATTGTGGAGCTCTTTTTTTGGCGTATTTTTGAGTGATCACTCGTGCACACCTACGCCAGTGTTTTTGCGGCGCTCCTATGCAAAATGAATAACAGTTTGCAGGTCTGGTAATATAATATAATCGTTGATAAACGTCACTGGATATTGTAGCTACATAATATCTTGTAGGGACGATAATATTGTCATACAGCATGAGCCTGTGTGATGCTGTTGTTTGACTAATTTTGTTGCCCTGAATGTACGAGTGTCGCAACTGAAAATTTTGTCCTACTGTCGTGAGATAGTGAGTAGCATGAGCAGCAGTTCAGGGAAGGGGGAAGAAGTGTGGTGTTTGGCTTCACATGTCTCAGAGGAACCCTCAGAGGAACTGCTGGCTGGGAATTGGCAAATAACCAGATTAGGGGTTAAAATAATAAATAAAAATGTTTGCAGAAAGTCAGCTCGTTTACGAATAGGATGTTTGTATCCACTCAGTATCAAGTATTAGTTAGTACCCAGAACTCTGATATTTAAATCGTATAGAAACTGAAAAAGTGACCTGACCGCACTGTGTGTATAAAAGTCATATAAAAGTGTATATAAATATTTATTCAGGTTCAGAAATGTGATTTTCTGTGTCTGTTTCTCCACAAGGGGAAGAGATAAGGGCCGAGCACTTCATGGAGGAGTTGAATAACGGGGCAAAGCTATGTCGACTTGCTGAAACCCTGCAAAGCAAAATCCCCAAGGACTGTCTCCTGGACAAGAATCGGGTCAGTCGAATGCAGAGTGCGATGTGAACATTTCTAATTTTTTTTTTTTTAAACTAGTTGTCTAATTTGACTGCTGTTTATTTTATAGCAGCTTCCTATGAAGAAAGTGGCATTTAAGAAAACTGCTTCTCCAGGGTCATTTTTCGCCCGGGACAACACAGCGAACTTCCTGTCATGGTGCCGTCAAATCGGAGTAGACGAGACGTATTTGTTTGAGTCAGAGGGCTTGGGTAAGGGTGCAAAAAAGAAAAACCTGTGTGCATATAGACATGTATATAGATGTGTATGTTGGCCTCAAATGTTTGAGAGCTTATGAGATGCATGCTTTCGCTTGCTCCGTGTGGTTCCACCTCTGCTTACAAATGAGATGGGGGGGGGAATGATTTTCTTGCAAGTGGTAAGATCTGTGTAAAAATAAATAAATAAATAAATAAAATAAAATAAGAACGGACAAACGAAAAAGAGAAAACCGGTACAAATGCGTAGGGGCCCTGTCTTACCAAAACAACCATTTCACGTGAATTGGTGCATCACCTTCAGTCTAATAAATATATTTTTGTTATACAGAATTTCATTCCACCACAGTAACTGATGATAAACAAGAAGTATCAGTCTGTTTTATTGCTATTTTGACATATTGAGACCTTTTCGGGTAAATAAATATGGCACATCGCCTCTTTGAGATTCACGTTATGCATCAGCTAGATGTAGAAGTTTTGCCAAATACAGGCTTTTGTTCTTTCCTTGGCAAATGGAGTCATGGTCCATCTTAATGGTCACACGTGAGCCTCATTGATCATGCTGGATATGAAGAGAACATCGTAATTCGTTCGTACGAGCATTTACGCAAGAAATTAGGTAATTATGAAAATACCATCATTTCAGAAAAACGTTTATATCCTGAATTGTGCTCCTGAGTGTGTGTAAATATACACATAAGAAGACTAATTAATGTAAACCTCAACTGATCGTCTTCAAATCATATCATTTGCGAGGGGTTATTAAGACATGTATTCAATTAGGATGTTGCTGTATAAAAGGAGGATGCATGGCTCAGATGTTTTTGGCGTCTTCTTTTAATGCTGTGCAACACGTTATTAGAGCCAGCACTATGTGACTGATAAGTGAGTGATCTGGAATGTCTCAAGCTGCAGTGTGCCATGTACTCTGTAGTGTGCTGCGCGCCAACATCAGCTTCCTTATGACACACACCTTCCTGCTTTTATAGCATGGCTTCAGAGAGGGCGCACTGGTGTGCAAGGAAATTTCTGGTCAAGAGTCACCAAGACACATTGCTTTAAATAAAAAAAAATAAAAAAAATAGCAGTTTACCTGTGTTGTTTGGTGTCCACAATCACCTGGCAACAGTTGATTATTATTATTTATTTATTTATTTATTTTTTCCATTTTCATGGCGAACCATTTTCTTTTCATCTCACTTAATTCACGTCGAATTCACCTTTTCTGTAATTCAGCTGCAGATTTTGGGCTTTTCAGGGGGTTAAATACTTGGAAGTTGGACAGTGACAGTTTTCTTATTTTGCCTCTATACTCCACCACAGTGGATTTGAAATGAAGCAGTCAAGATATGATTGAAGTGTAGACTTTCAGCTTTAATTCAAGGGGTTTAACAAAAATTTTGCATTAACTGTTTAGGAATTACAGCCTTTTTTTTTTTACAGAGTCCCTCCATTTTCATAGGTTCAAAAGTAATTGGATAATTGACTGATAAGCGGTTTCATGGCCAGGTGTGGCCCGTTTCCTCATTATTTCATGATAAATTAAGGAGATAAAAGGTCTGGAGTTGATTCCAAGCGTTGAATTAGCATTTGGTAGCTGTTCATGGGAACTCTCACTATACGGTCCAAAGAGGCATCGATAGTGAAGTGAAGGAGGCCATCATTAGGCTGAAAAAACAAAACAGACCTATCAGAGAGATAGCAGAAACTTTAGGGATGGCCAAATCAACAATCTGGTACATTCTTAAAAAGAAAGAATGCACTGGTGAGCTCAGCAAAACGTTTATGGTTCTGTTTGGCTTGCACAAACATTTACAGACAACTTTACTGAAAGATGGATAAATGAGGGCAAATGTGTAGTGTTTTAATATTTAGTGTACAGATAAGACAATCATATAATCAAATGATGCACCTTGTTTTCAATTTTAGAATCAAAAAAATGTGAGACCTCTGGACGATTAAACCTGCCAAACAATTCTGCTGCTTTTCTGTACATAGTCTTACAGTTGGATGCATCTTTAAACGAGATTGTAACTGGCTTTTGTGGGAAGGAGACCTCTAGTTAACCCGTCCTGATACAGAATACATCATTTGACCAACTATCCTGAGTGCTTGATGTGCTCCTGTAGAGCAGCTACCATGGTGTTAATCATTCTACAGCACTAGTCACCTCATCATGTTCATAATCATGAGTGCAGTTAAAGACTATGCATCCAGTGTTTGTCACTTCTCATGTGGAAAGGAAGCACAAAACGTCCCAAAGTATGATCTTTTCTAATTTGACAATGTAAATGGAGTGTTATGGCATCATGTAAATCTCTAGTTACCCTTCAGCTGAACTGTTTTTCATTGATGTGTTCATGTTGGTGATTGACGTGACCATTTAAGGAAATCGGTATTATTTTTCTCCTTTTAGTTCTACACAAGAACCCTCGGCAAGTGTGTCTGTGTTTGTTGGAGCTTGGCCGCATTATCTCTAAGTGAGTAAATTGTTTAAAGACTACTAAAAAGGGCTCTCTACACATTTAAGAAAAAACATGCAGATGAACATGCAGTTTTAAAATGCCCAATACCTTCCTGCCATAGCTTCTCTAATTGCTTACTACCACTAAGTTAGCTAGATATGTTGGTTACACTGTCTCTCATGTTAGTCATGGTTTGACATGATTGTGATTTCAGACTTTATTTGCATAATCATTTTTTTTTTTAATATAGAGATTTATAGAACAGCAGCCAAACTAGAAATTCCATTACCAATTACCAACAAAAGGTAGATAGCTAGCTTTAACTAGTTAGATTAACCATGCATTGTAATTCTGGAAGGATAGAAATATTTCACCATGGGATAAAGGTGATCAATACAAAGTTCTCTGGGCTGATTTGCAGGGAACCCACTAAAGTGAACTCAAACCATGCCAACAAAATGCCTCCCACAGCACAACAGAGCCACCAGTTTTTCCTTTAATTTGTCATCAGTCTGTTAAGTTTTTTTTTAACAATTTAAAAGCTAGAAATGTTGATTTGGGTGGCTGGAACTGTCCGAGACATTGGTATGTGAAGGTAATTGTAAGAAACACTAATGAACATTTACAAACGCTGCATTCGACTTGCCTCGGAAGTGGGAACTCAGAATTATGTCGTTTTCAACCTACGTTATTCGTTCGAGCTACAGGGTGGGGGGAAAAAAACTTTGATGTACATCTTTTGTTAGCAACAAGCTAGCAGCTAACTGTGATGAATGATATATAGTGCTATATATGAATGATATATTTTCCTCCTCTAAATAGGTAATTGTAGAGTCAGTGTTATCGATTGAACAATTGAATATCTGTATGTTGATTGATTTTACAGCTAATACTTGTATATAACTTGTATAACTCCTTTAACGCTAAATCTTTGTTTACTGTTCATGTTGTGAGCAGCCATGTTGGTTTGACGGCACTTGCTGAACTCATTCCGAGTTTCTGAGTAGGAATTCCGAGTTGAGGGACGTTTTCTTTTGTTTTTTTTCCCCTAGTTGGAGGTCAGAAATTACGAGTTACAACCTTCAGTCGAATGCAGCACTAAGCTTTTATATGGACTTATGAGCTTATTTCAATTTTATTGCTGCTTGTTAGGTATGGAGTTGAACCCCCTGCATTGGTGAAATTGGAGAAGGAGATCGAGTTGGAAGAATCTCTGTTAATGGCAGGCGATCCTGCCCCTCCGATCAAAACCTTTACCGTGTGCTGCCAGCATGGAGGCCTCCATCATGCTGTGAGTAGTCACCATGGGGATGGAGCAGGTATTTTAACCCTGCACAATACTGCAAGCCTGAGGAACAACATAAACTCGTTTAACAAGCTATGAGTGTAAGGCCTGAGTCACAGAAAAGTGTCAAGATCAGTTTCTTGTGTTGTATACTAAGTTCATAATGCAACCCAAACACAAGCTGCATTCTGAGAGTTTCAGAAAGAGGGCTAATGGCTAGAATTGTCACTACGTTTGATTTGGATTAACATACTGTAAGGCTTAGATATATAATTCACATTGTTTACCTTTTCATACACATGCATACAAACAGGCTTTATATTGTTCTTGAGTACACGTGTGTGTGTGTGTGTGTGTGTGTGTTTCTCACAGTATATCCTGACTCTTGACACTTTCTTTCCACAGGACTGTGACTCAGATGACCCTCCCTGTAATTGCTCACAGAGGTTTTCTATTGAGTATCTGGCAGAGGGACGTTACAGGCTGGGGGAAAAGATCCTCTTCATTAGGGTGAGATTTGCTCAGTGGATTGATTGTGTGTTTAAGGGCAGTGGCTAACGCTAGCGAAATTGCATAAATGAGTCATGACACAGATTAAATGGGAAACTTGGGAGTGTTACACAGTGGTGTATAAAATTTCTTTTACAACCTTTAAGCATAAATATGTTTAAGCTTTAAACTAAAATAGTGAAGTATGTTTCTTCCAGAAGAACTAGGTAATGTTTGAAATCACAGTTAAGACCAAATATTAATCATATAAATATTAATAATTAAACAGGTTCCAGACCCCTACTTGATGTAAGTGTGAGTATGTTGGAGATCTCGTACATAGCTGTAGCTATTTGACCATTTATGGTTTAGTCAGAGAATGTAAGGTTCAAATCCCAGTTTCACAGCCACTTTATCCTGGTCAGGCTAGCATGGGATCCAGAGCTTATCCTGAGTTACATCAAGTCCAAGAGGGGAATGCACCATGCACATGTACATATTCACACACTCGTTCATACCTAGAGGCAATTTAGATTATCTGAGGCATGTTTTTGGGAGGTGGGAAGACACTGGAGAACCTGGAGAAAACCCACATGGACATGGGGAGAGGATGTGAAACACCAGACAGACAGTGACCCAGAGACCCTGCAGCTGTGAGACAGCAGCCCTGTGCCTCCCACTACTGATTTCAGGGCAAGGGACATATCACATACACTGCACCTAAAATGCTCTTGGCAAGCTACAAGCTACAAATTTGTTGTTCCCATATGGCTACAACAGCTTTGTATAAAGTAATCAGACCCTGAACCTCTCAAGCTCTGTCATGTTGGATGGGAAGGGTGTGTTCAGACATGTTCAATAATATTTAAGTCCGGGTTCTCGCTGAACCACTCAAGGATCTTCACAGACTAATCCCAAAGCCACTCCTGCATTATCTTGGTTGTTTCCTGTGTTTCAGATTAATGATGTTTGGAAGATTAACCTTTACCCAAATCTGAAGTTTTCTGAGGTTTTTTCAGGGATGTATGTCCACTGAGCCTCAATCCCGACAAGACTTTTGGGCCCTGCTGCTGAAAAATGTGGGGCTGTTGTTGAGTGTCTTTGTTTCCTTCCAAATATAACACTTGGCATTCAGATCAAAGAGTTCGCTCTTGGTTTCATCAGACTGTAGAATCTTGTTTTTAATCTCTTAAGAGTCCTTTAGCACCGTTTTGTTGAACTCCAAGCTAGCCATCATGTGCCTTATCTAGAGGAGTGGCTTCTATCTGGTTGTCTTTCTGGCAGGTTCTTCTGTCTCCACACAGGACCCCATTTGCTTGGTTTGGTTTGGTTCCAGTTCTAGGAGTCTCTGTGGTTCCAAACTATGTCTGTTCAAAGCCTCTTTCATCTTCAGGACCTGTAGAAACTTTCCCCAGATCTATCCCTGAACACCATCCTGTATCAGGGCACTATGGACCATTCCTTTTACCTCATAGCTTATTTTTCCCCCCCTGACGTACTGTCAGCTGTGAGGCTTTATACAGACAGAGCTGTGGCTTTCCAAATCATGTCCAGTTGAATGAATTTCCCACAGATGAAGCAGAAACATCCGAAGGATGATCAACATGCGCTCAGTTTAGAGACCAATGTTATTCTGTTGAAGCCAGTGATCTGAAATACTTTTGGTGTGTCTAAATGCTTAAAATACAGAGGTTTATCCACTCAAGACTCAACTACTTTGTAGCTTCCTTGACTTTTTTTGATGTAGCCAAACTTCTTTTTGGAAAGAAGTTAGGATTTTATTTTGTAAATAATTCCTATTGTTTTGGGATGACTGGCTTACTGAAGGCCATATTTAGAACAAATAGAAGTTAAGCTGCTTGAACTTTGTGATTATTTTGTTTTGTAATTCTCTCTCGCTCTCTCTGTCTCTCTCTCATGCTCTTTTCCAGATGCTGCATGGGAAGCATGTGATGGTGCGTGTGGGTGGGGGATGGGACACACTAAAGGGTTTCCTGATGAAGAATGACCCTGATCGTGTGCTGCAGTTCACTACTCTTGAGCAGAAGATTCTGGCATTTCAGAAAGGCTCATCTGTCCCAGACTCTGTCCTCAGTACACAGACTGCCCAGCCACCCACCATGGACCCTCTCGTTGCCGTCAACCTTCTCCCATCCTCCTCTGCCACATCCTCCTCTTCCTCTTCAACTTCTATCCCACCCGGCAAACCTAGTGCGCCGGCCTCTGGCGCAGTTACGCCACGAGGCGCTGCCCAATCCCCAATCTCCACCCCCTCCCTTCCAAGGAAAGCAGCAGCTCCTAAAAAGAAACTTCATGTGCCCAGTGTCTCTCCCAAGACCACTGCACTCTCCTCTAACACTACAAAAAAGAGCCCTTTACTCCAACCTTCACCAGTTTTCGTTTCCCAGAAATCGCCTCTTGTCCTCTCCGACCGGAAGCAGCGCCCACGTGGGACTCCCTCTCAGCCGCGTAGTCCTGTGTGCCCAGAGCCTAGCTGCAAACAAGCCAAGCCGTCTGCCACCACAGTAGGAAACGCATCTCAGCGAGACGGCCGGCCACCTCGAGCGCCTCTTCGCACTCGTCTCGCCACGACACGCCCCTCCTCCCCTGCTGCCACACGTCTGCAAATGGACACAAAAAAGGGGCGCCCCGTTTCCCCTAGACCAGTAGGCTTGGCAAAGACTCCCAAAGAGACCAAGCCCTTGGTAGCAAAAGTTTCCGAAAAGCCCAAAACTCCAGTGGCAAAAACTCAACAAGAAGTTAGACCCTCACCAGCAAATGCCAAATCCAGAGTTCAAATCTCCACTCCCTCTTCCCAAGCCTCCAAGTTTTCAAACCCCTCCAGGACCAAAAACCCAGGAGGACCATCTACCATGGGGACCAGAGCTCCACAGACTGTACAGACACCCAGCACAAAATCCACACACGCTACAGACAGAAAAGCCCAAAGCAGCAATAGTAGGCCACTCAAAACGAACTCTGCTCAGGTTAGAGCGGTTAAACCGACCCCCAGCACCACCCAAAAGAAACAAACAAGCCGAACTGTGGCCTCCAAAAAAGCAGAGGAGCCCTACTTTGAGATGAACAGTAAGAAGAAGAGGTGAACGTAATGGGAGCTAGAACTTGGAGAGGTTTTTTTTTTTTTTTTTTTTTTCTTTTTCCTGTTGTGGTGGTTTTGACTTTTTCCCTTGGTGTAGCACTTTAATGTACAGGCACAAGGCATCAGCCTCACGCTATGAACACAGTCTGTTCTCAAATGTGTGTTAAAATTTTACATGTTTTATAATTTATTGGGTTTTTCTTATTTGTGCCATGAAGGCCATTTGTGGAAAAAGGTCAAGAGATATTGTCTCTGGTCCATTTTAAGATTAAACACTATATATCCTTTAAACTAGCCCTTTAACAGCAGAGGCTTGTGTGCAGTTGCGTAACGTTTACTTTAACCCAAATAACTTAAGAATGTTCATCTCCGTAAGCAAGGCATTAACTGAAACTGAGTAACACACTGATCAAGCCAGTTTTGACTGAGTTTGGCATTCTGGATGAAATTATACATATTTATATAGTTGTTCTGGGGAATATCACTTGTAATTATTCATTATGATATTGAGGAATACATCTATGTAATAATATGTATTAAGAACAATAATGGTTAAAGATTTAACAGTTAATTATCTGTCTGAGTATTATCTAGGTAGTAATTCCATGCTATTTGCTTTTTAACATGACAATGTAATCTAATCACAGAGAGCTCTTGCAGGTATCGAGGTCAGCCAGTTGCCTAGCCATTTAAAAAAAAATATATATAGGAACTACCTCTAGAAGTGCATACAGATTACCATGTGTACTGCTGATTGAGTGAAGCTCATACTGATCAATATTAATATCATAATTACTGTTTTTTTTTTTTTAATTAGTTATTTACAGCACAAGCCAAACCTGACTATTTTTTAAACTTGCCTTTACTTTGTGTGTTGTGTTCTGTGTCAAGGTGTGAATGTTTTGTTTCTTTTTTTTTTTTTTTTTTACAGCACTTTACAAAAATTATTTTAAACATAGACTCTCTTTTAATGTCCTGTAAATTGTGACTGTAAATTCTTTGTGTTTAATAAAGGTGTCCTTGGGTAACACATTTTCTGAGCTGTTATCACAACTGAAAGTAACGTGCATCCTTTGAGGCTTGAAACTTGTTCAGAGGTGGGTGAGAATGTTAGTTCCGTAATGTAATTGTGGTTCTATGATTCACAAAGTGCAAGATGACACCCAGTTAGCAGCAGCGTAGATTTCCTGGTGTGGTATGCCTGTGAGAAATGCGTGCAAGGAGGAGCAACTGGTTATGTAGTGGCCTGTCAGGGTTGCATCTTTATGACCGTGATTGCCAAGGCAGTGAGCACTTCGAGAAGATTCAGACACTGGCTGCTCGTGCTCGAGTCTTGCAGCGTGACTTGTGTAATCATTCGGCTAAACCAAGAACAGTGCATGTTATGTCGGGGTCAAACCACTCAAAATGTCACCTGGTCTTTTCCCAATCTTCAATTGTCCAGTTTGGGTGAATCTGTGCCCACTGTGGACGGGAGTGGAACCCGATGTGGTCTTCTGCTGTTGTAGCTCATCCGCCGCAGGGTTTGATGTGTGTTTCTGCTCACCACGGTTGTAAAGAGTGCTTATTTGAGTTGCTGTAGACTTCCTGCCAATCAAATACTTGTAGTGAAAAGTAGAAATAAGTGATGCAATTTCAAATGTTTTAGTTCTACCCATGTTCTCCAGGGGGAGCTTTGTAAACCTTGTAAAGCTTTTCAAAGAGCACACACTCCATGTCATCATGTATTTAATTCAGTTTGAGCAGAATCATCACCCTGGTGATAATGGTGTGCCTCTGTTGTTTTATAGTAACTCCAAATACAGGTCTTATTCCTGTATATTAGTGAAGATGCACTTTACAAAACTGCAAGTATTCCCATCATATTACTTCTAACAGTTCAACAAATAGACATAGATTAGTAGTAATTCAATTCATATTTATTTGTATTTCACTTTTAACAATAGATATTGCCACAAAGCAGCTTTAAGCTTAGGATCTAGGTCCTTAATAAACAAGCTAGAGGGGACAGTGGCAAAGAAAAACTACCAAGCGTTTTGAAATGAATGAATATATGACTATAAATATCCAGGAATGAATAAATATAATTAGTAGAAATCAGTCTGTGCTTTTGCTGTGGCACTGAGAAGCAAATCCTGTACTTTATGGATAGTTTTTTTCCCCCCTATTAACCAGCAATAAATATGGTGTTTATTTTTGACAGTTTGTATTTGATGAATTATGGTAATCACCGTTCATCACAGTGCCTTTGTATATGCAGTTATTAAATATCATCTTTCCCCCCTAACATTTTTTTTTAATTGTACTGCCATCTAGTGACCAAGTATGTAACTGTAACTGTTTTGTTCGGCATTTGACTGACACACAATAACTGAAAAATAAATATTTTAATTCATGATGGTTGCATGTATTTCTCCATAAAATACAGTCATGGTTTCTGGTTTTATTGCTCTTATTATGCATTATTATCATCTCCTCATACAAGATACTGGTCAAGAGCTTCAGTTAATGTTCACATCAAACATCAGAATGGGGGGGGAAAGTGTGATCTCTGTGACTTTAATCGTGGCATGGTTGTTGGTACCAGATGGGCTGGTTTGAGTTTTTCAGAAGTTGCTGATCTCCTGGGATTTTCACACACAACAGTCTCTTGAGTTTGCGAAAAAACAAAAGACATCCTGTGAGCGGAGGGTCTGCAGGCTGAAACACCTCGCTGACGAGAGAGATCAGAGGAGAATGACCAGACTGGTTTCAGCTGACAGGAAGTCTATAGTAACTCAAATAATCACTCTTTACAACCGTGGTGAGCAGAAAAGCATCTCAGAATGCACAACACATCGAACCTTGAGGAGGATGAGCTACAACAACAGAAGACCACATCAGGTTCCTCTCCTGTCAGCCAAAAACAAGAATCTGAGGCTACCATGAGCACAGACTCACTGAACCTGGACAGCTGAAGGCTGGAAAAAGACCAGGAGATTTTTGTTCTAATCTTCAGCTTATTGTTGCGTTAACCCAATCACTCTCACTCATTAGTAGTGAGTACTTAAACATGTGAATACTGTAAATACAGCAAATTAAAATGAAAACTTCAAGTTATACACTTGAATTAATGAATGTATGTATGTATGGATATATATGTGTATGGATGTATGAAAAGATATATGTATGAATGGATGGATGAATGAATGTATGAATGGATGGATGGATATAAGTATGTATGAATGGATGGACTGATGGATGGATATATGTATTTATGTATGTACGAATGTATTTATGAATGTATGTATGGATGGATATATATGTGTATGGATGTATGAAAAGATATATGTATGAATGGATGGATGGATATATGTATTTATGTATGTATGGATATATATGTGTATGGATGTATGAAAAGATATATGTATGAATGGATGGATGGATATATGTATTTATGTATGTATGGATATATATGTGTATGGATGTATGAAAAGATATATGTATGAATGGATGGATGGATATATATATTTATGTATGTACGAATGTATTTATGAATGTATGTATGAATGGATGGATGGACTGTGTGGTGCTGTTGGCTCATCCCTGGTTCCGAGACAAGTTATGACAACTAGTTAGTTAAATATCTTATAGGTTAGAGGAATTGACACTAACATATAGCAAGACATTCAATTAATTAGTAACTAAGGGTTTCAAAAATACACTTGTCTTAGCTGAAGCTATCAGCTAGCCTAGCCTAGCCTAGCCTAGCTCAGGTTACTACACTGGTCTAATTTAGATTAAATAACAAAGAGCCGCCCCACGGCTTGTGTTTACATTCTCAACTCTCGGTTTCGCTCGTAACAAAATGATGCTCAAAACGCACTGTTTTCTACCTAATTCGGTCAGTATTCGGTTTAGGACGCTGCCCGGTTTAAACTAAAGTCGCGCGAGCTTGGTGCTAGCTAAAGTGCTAGCGCGCGCGCCAGCTGAACCGAGCTCGGATCAGCACGCGACTGCGTTTCCTCGACGTAACGCTTGACAAACGTCGCCTCGTGATAATTCCGCCGCAGAAAGTTGTTTCCAAGTGAACACCGAGTAACGTCAGTGTGACAAAATGGGGTCTTTTGATGTTGCTCTCCGCCATTTTGTGACAGCGCTCACAGGGGTACAACCGTGTAATGGTTGAAACTGTAGTAACCCTGGCTAGTGGATAATATATCCGCCTGATGTTAGGGAACAGGGCTCGGGAACAAATTCCCATTTAATCCCAGCAGGCACCACACTATACTCTACTCTACACTAGTCTATGCTTCTCTTCTCTACTCTTCTCTAGTCTACTCTACCATACACTAATCTTCTCTAGTCTACTGTACTCTACTCCACTCTAATCTCTTCTCTACCCTACTCTACTCTACTCTTCTCTACCCTAATCTACTCCACTCTAATCTCTACTGTGATCTCTTCTCTACTCTTCTCTACCCTACTCTAATCTCTACTCTAAACTACTCTACCATACACTAATCTCTACTCTACACTACTCTAATCTCTTCTCTACACTACTCTACCCTACTCTAATCTCTACTCTACACTACTCTATTCTCTACTCTACACTACTCTACCCTACTCTAATCTCTACTCTACACTACTCTACTCTCTACACTACTCTACCCTACTCTACACTACTCTAATCTCTACTCTACCCTACTCTAATCTCTACTCTACCCTACTCTCTACTCTAAACTACTCTAATCTCTACTCTACTCCACTCTAATCTCTTCTCTACTCTACCCTACTCTACTCTTCTCTACCCTAATCTACTCCACTCTAATCTCTACTGTGATCTCTTCTCTACCCTACTCTAATCTCTACTCTAAACTACTCTACCATACACTAATCTCTACTCTACACTACTCTAATCTCTTCTCTACACTACTCTACCCTACTCTACTCTAATCTCTACTCTACACTACTCTACTCTCTACTCTACACTACTCTACCCTACTCTACACTACTCTAATCTCTACTCTACCCTACTCTAATCTCTACTCTACACTACTCTAATCTCTTCTCTACACTACTCTACCCTACTCTACACTACTCTACACTACTCTACACTACTCTAATCTCTTCTCTACACTACTCTAATCTCTACTCTACACTACTCTAATCTCTTCTCTACACTACTCTACCCTACTCTAATCTCTACTCTACCCTACTCTAATCTCTACTCTACATTACTCTACCCTACTCTCTACTCTACCCTACTCTAAACTACTCTAATCTCTACTCTACACTACTCTACCCTACTCTAATCTCTACTCTACCCTACTCTCTACTCTACACTACTCTAAACTACTCTAATCTCTACTCTACACTACTCTAAACTACTCTACCCTACTCTAATCTCTTCTCTACTCTAATCTCTACTCTACACTACTCTAAATTACTCTACCCTACTCTAATCTCTACTCTAATCTTCTCTATGCTGATCTACTCTAATCTACTCATCTCTACACTACTCTTCTGTACTCTAATCTACTGTAATCTTATCTACTCTTCTTTACTCTACTCTACACTCTTCTCTAATCTACTCTAACCGTATCTACTCTACTCTAATTTTCTTTACTCCACTCTAATCTTCTCTACTCTTCTTTTATCTACTCTATTCTACTCTACTCTACTATTTTCTATTCTACTCTACACTACTCTAATCTGCTCTACTTTACACTACACTACTGTACTCTAATCTAATTTACTCTACTTTAATCTTCTCTATTCTACTCTACACTACTCTAATCTGCTCTACACTACTCTAATTTACTCTACTTTAATCTTCTCTATGCTAATCTACTCTACACTACTCTTCTATTATACTCTACTCTTCTCACCTCTAATCTACTCTTCTCTACTCTCTTCTCTACTCTTCTTTACTCCACTCTAATCTAATCTTCTCTACTCATCTCTACTCTACTCTCCTATACACTACTCTAATCTTTTCTCCACTACTCCAATCTTAACTCTAATCTTAACTCTATTCTACTCTAATCTTCTCTATTGTAATCATCTCTAATCTACTCTAAACTTCTTTTCTTTACTCTGCTCTTCTTACCACTCTTCTCTCTTCACTTCTATTCTGTAGTGAAGCGTTATTATTTCCAAATGATTAGAAACGATTAGCCCTGGCACGTGAGGCTTTATAGACTGTAAACAAACAGTGACAACAAGTGACAACTTTATAACAATTAATACAGAATATACTGACTTACTTTATGACAAAAGATTAAAGATAGGAAAAATATAATATAGCATACACCATATCGTTCTAAATTACTTCAAGTAATATGATTAGGTGTTTATTTTGATTAGACTGGGGTTTTTATATCTTCTTCTTTCGGCTTTTCCCTTCAGGGGTCGCCACAGCGAATCATCACTCTCCACCTATCCCTATCTTCTGCATCCTCAACACTTGCACCCACTAGCTTCATATCCTCATTTATTACCTCCATATACCTCCTCTTTGGCCTTCCTCTTCACCTCCTGCCTGGCAGCTCCATGTCCAACATTCTCCTACCAATATAC
>CM040983.1:24396721-24415208 GCA_022985145.1 Pangasius djambal | reverse complement strand
TTTCTTTGATGAATCCAAAATTTGAGTATTTTTCTATGTTATGTTCATGTTTATGTTCATAAACTTTTTATTTAATAAAATATGTTTTCATAGTTTGTGTTGTCCCTTATTATCAATGCAAAATGGTCACTAACTAAAGAGGATTTATGCTGATATTGCCCAAAAACCCTATTTTGTTCAGGCGTTTCCAAACTTTTGGGGGGCAGTGTAGTTATTTAGCTATTTATTTCGTGCTGGCTCCATGCATGTCCTTCACACTGATTAAAGACCAGTGAATGAAAGTTGCATGTTTTCAGCCAAGGTGTGTTTCATGTTAGTTACTTCATTACAAATCATTTTGATCTGAACCTGGCGTCTGTGAGCTCATGTGTGCGGAAGAGGGCAGATAGCGCTTTCCTCAGAGAATGTTACGCTGCCCTGTGATGCAGCATGAGCAGCAGCTTGAAAAGATGCGGTTCGACGACTTCACGTGTCTCCGAGGAAGCGCCCGAAGGCCCTCACTTCTCCGACACTGCTTTCAGGAAGTGTTAATATCAGAGAGTTCAAAACACCTACGCGGGTCTTTCCAGGTTATTGCTAGTTTTATTTCCGAGAAAAAGACTGTTACTACTGCACTCGTAATAGCGTGCTCCAGTGTTACACAAAATGCGTAAAGGTTGATGGGTCTGGTAATGTAACATAATCAGATTAAACTGGATATTGTGGTGGTGTAAATATGTGTAGAGACGGTTAATCGAAGCTGATTGGTCAGAAGGTGTGCATGAATTTTGTACAACTGCACGACTCGATGTCGTGCTTCCGGCTGTAGCGTGAACGGTTTATGTTGTTGTTGTTGTTGTTGTTATTATATAAAGGTTTAGTATTACTCTTAACGATAATGAGGACTAATGTAACAAAGAAAGTTAATTAAGAGTGTAAAGTCTAATCGTTGATGTGGTGAAGTTTTTTATTAGGAGAATTTTTTATTTATTTATTTTTTAAAACATTTATGGAAGGAGTCTCCAGTGTCAGCACTTCGTAACAGATTCCCTGCACAGAGGAGTTTATACTTTCCAGTTTATTGAAAAATGAGAGAGAGAGACGGACAGATTGAGAGCGAGAGAGAGACAGACGGACAGAGAAAGAGAGCGAGAGGGACGGACGGAGAGAAGAGAGAGAGACGGATGGACAGAGACAGGGAGAGAGAGAGAGACGGATGGACAGAGAAAGAGAGACAGAGAGAGAAAGAGAGACAGACAGAGACAGGGGGAGAGAGAGAGAGACAGAGAGAGACTGACAGATTGAGAGCGAGAGAGAGATGGATGGACAGAGAAAGAGAGCGAGAGGGAGGGAGAGGGACGGACGGAGCGAGAGGGAGAGGGACGGACGGACGGAGAGGGAGAGGGACGGACGGACAGAGAGGGAGAGGGACGGACGGACGGAGAGGGAGAGGGACGGACGGACAGAGAGGGAGAGGGACAGACGGACAGAGAGCGAGAGGGAGAGAGAGAGAGACGGACAGAGACAGGGAGAGAGAGAGACGGAGGGAGACAGGGAGAGAGACGGACGGACGGAGAGAGATAGACATTAAATCTTAACTATAAACCATTAAAAGCTGCAACGTGTCGTTCGTTAAGAAATGAAACATTAGAATCCCGGGCAGATCGCCGTGCTCTCAGCGCAGTAACGCTCCAGACCGCGTGGTTTTATGACAGTCCTCCACTCGAGGGTGGTAGCAGTAACTCCTCACATCTCCCTGTGGTGGATTATTTTCGTATAACCGTGCGGTCTGGAGTGTGTTATTCCCACTTCATACGGATCTGTGCTTGTTCCTGTCTGCTGCTTGGCCTCTTGATCAACAAAATAATCAGTGCTATCTGCACTGGTTGATATAAAAATAGCTACTGCGTTGTTCGTCGTGTGAAAATGTGTTTATCGTCAGTGTGAATGCACTCCAAAGACTTGAACAGACCCGGAGTAGTTTTTACTGTATAAATTAAGACAGTGTTGAAACTGATTTCTTGTAAACATTCATTTTAAAGTAGTTTGTAAACTGTCCCTGTGTAGTGCCTTCAAACACACAGCGTTATTTGATGTGTCTATGTAATTTCCACTGAAACAGGAAGTCAGGGCGGGACATATCGAGTGGCTCCTCCCACTTTTTAAATAGCCAATAACGTTTAGTTTACCTCACAGCCTGTGTTTACGCTGATACGATTTCTCACTGAACAACCGCAACTTTGGCAAAGTGATTTTTATAATGTTGGGGGCGGGACACTTCAGATTCTAGAGCGCATTTGATTGGACAGAAAACCCGATGAGAAGCTGAAGTGCAGAGTGATGTCATTAAAATTGTTGACCTGTATTGGTGGTAGAGAGAGAGAGAGAGAGACTGTAAATTTTGAATTCGTACATCTTCTAATTGTGAATTTTGTCAGCACACTAGATTATAGATAACCTTAAGGCTAACATATTAATACTAAAACTCACAAAACTTCAATTTTGATTTCAGGGGGACTTTAAGCTCAGTCCTAACCTCGTTCGAGCATAAATTGCCACTTCAGTAGTCTCTCAGCTGCCTGAGAGTCTCTTAAGCTGAGACTAAATGTCTTGGAGAAATCCGTCTCATGGCTTTGCCTACATTTTTCTTTTTGCTGCGACTTCGCTCTGCGTCCTGGACCCTTCTTTTCATTTTCTGCGATCCTGAATCTAAACCATTTGGTTATTTCTCAGGTATAAATGAGGTGCGTGTTTAATTATTAATAACTCTGTAAACGCAGTAGGGCTGCAACAACTAATCGACAATTTACTACTAATAAATATAGTTGGTAACACATTTTATTATCGATTAGTTGGACGGTGTTACGTCACTTCATTTTGACTAACCGCATTTAATGGACATGTTCGAGCAGAGGAACAATACCACTACACGGTCATGTGAGTAACATTTTCAATCATGCTTATTAAATTCTCTGTGTTCTTTAAGTTGTCCTGCATTATCAAGCTTTCTCTGGTCATATTTATCGACCTTCCTGCCCTATCAAAAACATCTCGTCGATACTTGGACTAAAAAGTCTGTACTTCCTGGGTTGAAAATGACAGGATGTGGTCTTGTAGGAATGAATAGTCTACGAAATGAGCATTTTCACACTTTAAAACACATGTCATGAAGCGTGTGCATTATGCAGTGTTGGGTGAGTAGCGTAGTCTTTCACAGCAAAACACACACACACAGGCGCATATATATATATATATATATATATATATATATATATATATATATAATGTATGTATGTCAAGTCAAAAAGAGTCGATTCACTGATTCGAGAGTCAGTCTCAAAGCTTCTGAGTTGAAATGATTGGCAAGCAAAATAAATCAGCGTCTGCGTTTCGTCTGAGATTTATTTTGAATTTCTCTGGACGGAAAAAAAGTCACCTTGCGTTATCTTGCGTGTTTCATGTGCTTGAAATGAGCACCTGATAATATTCTGACACATTATCTGATAAATATACATTATCCGTACAGTATTATTTGATTGAATAGAACTTAAAATTAATCGATATTAATAAAAAAAAAAAGGCTATAATTTTTTACTCTGATGAAGATTTTATTTATTTTTGCTCAAGCGTGTTTGTGCGATTTTGATTGACAGACTATCTCCGCCAAAGCTACGGGCTGTCGACGGATTTTGTCCCTCCATGTGACTACAACAAATTGGTGCTGTCCCTGCTCTCGGGGCTTCCTAACGAGGTGGACTTTGCCATCAACGTGTGTACGCTGATGTCCAACGAGAGCAAGCACACCATGCAGCTGGAGAAGGAGCCCAAACTCGTCACGCTGCTGCTGGCACACGCAGGAGTCTTCGATGACTGTACGGTCGCTTCGCTTTACTGCCGCTTTTCCCAGCTGTGTTTCTCTTATCGGCTGCTTTTAATTCAGTCCTTTCCATTATATATGGTGTAAAGCATATGGTTCAGGGCACGGCGGGAGAAAATAAAGTGTTCTGTTGGTGTGTCTCAGCATTAGGTAGCTTTTCTGCTGTATTTGGCATGGACTGGAGGGAGAAGACGTCCCGAGACTTTGCCAAGGTAAGAATGAAACGAATATATATATATTAAATCACATGACCTATAACTACGTAACCCTTGTTTGTTTAAACTGAACAAATAAACTGGATTTGTGTTGTGGTCATAGTTTTGGAAAGATATTGTTGAAGACAATGAAGTAAAAGATCTCATCTCAGACAAGAGCTGCGCACCACAAGGTGGGTGGACGGACACACACACACACACACACACACACACACACACACACACACACACGCACGCACGCGCTCATTCATTACGTTCTGCAATTTCTTTGTTGTGGCGATTGTAGGCATGGTTTCACTCTATCTTTCAGCTTATTTAAGGAACAGTGAACAACCATAACCACCAAATCCTTTGATGGACTGATTTTAAGAAGGTGATTTAGCGTTATCGGTGCAGGGTTTTTACTTATCTATGTCATTATGAATTGTCTAATACTGTCTAGACAGCTGGAGAACTCTAGAAAATCTTTTTCATATGCTTCTTCATCTTTTCTTAACCTGGATCTTTACTTCCTGAGCTCCTTGCTCAGGTCTGGAGAAGTGTGGAATTTAAAGCTACTCCTTTCCAGACGTGGAAAAGTTTGGAAATTGCAGGGAAAGTTTTATTGTGTTGTTCAAGATTCGATTTTCTTTTCCTTGCTTTCTTCACTAACGCACTCTTTCATGGTTTCCATTTTCATGATTGAGTCAAGAACCTTAACACTGAGCCTCGTTTATCAAGCTGGCCGAGATCGGACTTCTTCGTAAATCGTTTGCGCAAGAAATTTGGTGCTCATGGAAATCCAGTAAATTCACAAAAACGTTCATATTTTACCCATGCTCATGAGTGTGTGTAAATTTACACGCAGGAAGAATAACGAATGTAAACATGGACTTGTTTGAAATCATATAATCTGTGTGGATTACTGCAATTGTATATGTAGAATATACTGTGGAGTTTAAATTGCTTATGTTTATGACGTTTCCAGCGTTTAGCAGACGTCCTTATCCAGAGCGACGTATAGAAGAGCTTTGGAGTCTCGATCAGAAACACATCCTCATGCTGGTTCACTCGGTCAGGGACTAAGAGCTCCATCCAGAACATCTTGTGAAAACCAGTCGTTTTATTTTATTGGGATTAATTACAGAATATAAAAAATGTAATATAAAAAATGAAGAAAGTGAGCCAACACAAACCAATAAATTAAGACGAATAAAACTCATTCAGTCATGACAAAAAAATATACGGAGGACGGGTCAGTTTAGTGCTTGCTTTTTATTACAATTATACATTATTAAATATTTTTATTGCCATAGAAGTGAGCCAAAATAATTTCCACTTCTTTTTTTCAGCCTTTACCCTGATTGTTCATTTCGTGCTCCCAGCTGTGTGCATTACCTTTTATGGAGTTAGTGGGAGTCACTATATGTAAATGAGCTGTGTTAGGACGGCGCTTTGCACTTCATGGGTGCAAATTTAGCTTTAGAACATTTGTTTGGCTTGGCTTGCGCAAACCTGTAGGCAAATCTTTACTAAAAGACTGATAAAAGAGTTTGCAAAAAGTTTAGGAGGAACTCTGGGTTGGGTTTATCCGAGTCCGAGGAAACTGGGTTTAAACCGTAAAGGGCTCTTCTGGTCTTTTGTTTCCTCCAGATGGCACAGAGCAGCGTGCCGTGCAGGCGGCGCTGTTTCACCCTCGGAGGAATATGGGCATCTCTGACGTGGAGGGTCAGCGCGTACTGCAAGTAGCCATCATCCTGAGGAACCTGTCCTTCGAGGAGACCAACATCAAACAGCTGGCAGTGAACCGCACATGTCTGCGCTTCCTCCTCCTCTGTGCACACTGCACGTTCATCTCGCTGCGGCAGCTGGGCCTCGACACGCTGGCCAACGTAGCAGGCGAGGTCAGACGCCACCTTTTTCATGCGTCCTGGTCAGAAATCGCTGTCGTCTCTGACCAGACAAACCAATTTTTATTTATTTGGGTATCTTTGCATCTCGTACAGTGAGCAAGTGGTTTGAATTTTGCCGAAACCTATTTTAGATGTAGCAATATTTATAGTGTCGTTTTATAGTGTCAGCTTTGTACTTGAGCCGAAAATGTGTTTTCTCTTTTACAGCTTCAGCTGGATCCAGTGGACTTTCGAACAACACACTTAATGTTCCACACAATTACCAAATGTCTGATGTCAAGGGACCGGTTTTTAAAAATGAGAGGTAAGACCAAAGCCGGTAGAGAAAATTGCCTTTGACTCCAAACAAGCAAGCTAAGAGCTAAGAAATGAGGATCCCAGAGGTACTCGGATGGTCGACTATTTCCGGTAGATTTGCGAAGTGTGGATCTGTGGACACTCTTTCAGCTATTACCCACAATTCCTTGCATGAGGGAGGAGGAGGAGTTTTGTGACGGTTTGCTTTGCCGAATTCAAGGAAGCACTTTAGAGAGGCGTAAATGAAATGTGGGGAAAAATAAATCAAGGGAATGGTACATTTAAATCATATAGTATACATTATATAAGCAATAACGAATGAAGAAAAGCTGGAATGCAGTGTGGAGTTTGTTTCCGGTGACGGTGTGCGTAACTAGGCAACAACGTTCTCCTCCTACACGTCACGTGTTGGTGTGTCCCAGTTCCTGCATACTCTTTGCTACTTGTACTTTTTCTTCACAAAAAGAGTACGTAGTACACGTTGGCGAACTGAGACGCAGCATTTGAATGTAGATGAAGTGCAGCTCAAGAATTTGTAACTGAGGATAGAATTATTACATGCGTTATGAGAAATATCTTTTTTTTTTTTTTTTTTTTTTCTGTACTGTATACTGTATGTTTCAAACTCAGACCGTTATTCATTATTATTCCGACTAGTACGCTGGCTAATATGGAGCGGAAGATAAAAAGACCCAGATCTGCAGATGAAATACACACTCTAAAGGCAAGCAGAAGCCTCCATCGTCTTTACTCCCGGTCATTAGAATGGAGTTGAAAATGAATTAAAGTGCAGAAAAACTCGAGCTGTTAGCTACGAGCTGGAATTTGTTAGCGGGAACGCCTAATACAGACTCATCAGGGCGAGCTGATTGAGAGACGGGAGAAAATAACATTGCGCTACAAGCGTCTTTTCTATTTTTTAACAAAATATATCATGTACTGTAGCATCAGTTTTTTTTTTTTTTTTTAAACTACTGACATCCACCACATTATTGTTGATATTCATGCTGTCACTAGTGCCAGCAGAGCCATGAGCTCTCTCTCTCTCTCTCTCTTTTTTAAATGTTTATTTTTTTTTATTTTTTGTAGCCATGGAGATCATGGGCAACCTAAGCAAGGTGGAGGATAACGGTGTTCTGATCTGCGAGTACGTGGACCAGGAGTCGTACCGGGAGGTGATCACCCTGCTTACCCTGCCAGACATTATGCTTGTTATCTCTGCCCTGGAGGTGCTTTATCAGTTGACAGAACTCGGAGAGATCACCTGCTCCAAAATCGCCTCTGTGGACAGGAGCATAGGTATGCATCTGAAAAGCTCATCCTATACAGAACCTCTAATGTATTCCCTTTTAGTAATAAAAGGCTGCTGCACTTTAAAAGAGTTGCAAACCTTCTTAAGGGACATGCTTTGCTACAGAAGCCAGAGGCATGGTGAGCGCAAGTACACAAGTAGCAATAAAAGTATTGTTGTATTACAGCTGCTCTAACACAGTTACAAATTAGAGATCAGTGAATTATCATGTGTCTACCTGCACAGCCTGTGATAATCAAGCCCAAACTATAATCCTCTAAATCACTGTTTTTTTATTTATTTATTTATTTTTTTAAAAGATCTGCTGGTGCGTCTAGTGTCGGTTGATTTGCACACGTTTGGACCTGAAGCTCTGACGGCTATTAAACTGATCGAGCACCAGAGCACCAACAGCCAGGTGGCGGAGGTACGGCCGCAGCTCGTAGAGAACGTACCCCCTCCAGTGCAAGGCGCACCTGTGACAGGTAAGAGCTTCTGTTTCTTCTGATCGTCTGCCTCACGTATCTGAGGAGATTTATTTAATAAAATGGAAACCAATGTTTTGAAAACTACATATGAGCATTAAGATTAAACAAGGGGTGTGTTAGTTATTTAATCTCTTCTGGATAAGTAGGTTGTGCATCAGGCTCATGCTCTGCCTGATCAGTGTTTCGGAGCACGTGCATCTTTCTCTCTTCTCAGACAGGAAGTAATTGGCAGTAGTAATAATCCTGTTGTTTGTTTATATATATATTTATCTCATGGTTCAGCACTGCCCTCTAATGTTCACAGCAAACATTACTCCTCTTCTCTTCTCTGCTTTAAACTGTGCATTTAAATTGTAACAAGATGAAAACCTTGCTAAGATGTAAAGCTGAACAATGTCTTTATTCTTTATCCTGCTGATGTTCTTGTGCTAAATTTGACTTGTGTCCTCTGGTTTCATAGTGACAAGAGTTCCTGTCCAGACTAACCCTCCACCTGGCATTGTAGAGATAGATGGAGAGAAGTTTGCTGCTCAGTGGTAAAACTTTTTTTTTTCTTTAATAGTTTCTTAAGTTAACTTTTTTTTTTTCTTTTTTTTTTTTTGCTGGTTTAAGTTCATGCCAATTAATAAACTAGCCTCTACAAATGTGGCACCTTAAGAACATGTTACAGTAAGTTCAGTTATTTGAATAGAAGATGGGAAAAATATGAGGGTAAAAATAAATTATTTTTGCACGGGCTCTACACAGCCATGTTCCTCAATGTCAGATGGATAACAAAGCCATTGAAGTTTAGTGTTTATCAAACCAATCCTCCTGGCCCCCAACAGGCCAATTTTTCACTCTGTTCCAACTCGTGCATCACAGAGGTAGAGCAAAATGTGGACTGAACTAATTTTGAGACACTTGTTTGGATGCAGTTATATTGGATTTGGTTATCTGTCTAAGTGGTATACATATTAATCCATCCTAATTTTATCAGAGTACTCAATTGTCAGGTTTGTTTTGTGTGTAGCTGCACAGATCGGTGACAGATTAAAGGGAAAACTGGTGGCTCAGTTATGTATGTAGAATTACAATTAAGAGTATTCAGTTAGATCACACTTTAAAAATTGCCAATGAGCTACCACTGTTTGTGAATTACACCTCTCTCTCACTTTCCCCCATACCAGGCTGAATGCTCATTATGAGGTGAATGCAGAAGGCTCTGTTTCTCGCTCTGAGATGTACTCTGACTACCTGGCAACCTGCAGCAAGCTGTCACGTGGTGGTGTTCTCACATCCAATGGTTTTTACAAATGCTTAAGGTGTGTGCATGTGTGTAACTCTTCATGTCTTTTACATTTTGCAACAGTGAAAATATTCTAATGTATATGTGGTGAAATAATTGATGCTTCATGCATGTGGGCTTGAATTCCTTTGTTTTTACAGGACAATATTCCCTAATCATACGATAAAACGCATGGAAGAGTCTAAGGTAAACTCTCAAGCTCAGATCCATGTAGTTGGTATGAGGAAGAGGGCAATTCCTCTCCCCATTCAACTGTTTTACCAGCAGCAGCAGTCCTGCCCTGTACCAGGGCCCAAACATGAAGCCTCCTTAGAGCCTCCACATCACACCCAATCAGGTAGGCCACTGGTCTGCTTGTAGCCTTTTGAGCTATGTTGTTTAATTTCTTTTATTAACGTCTGTCTCTGCTGATGTTTGCTAGCGCTGCCGCCTGGTGTGGGTGGGCAGTTTGTCCGGGCACCAGCACCAAGCCTTACTGCCATCCAGGCAGCACCACCGGTTGCCTTTAACATGCATGGAGCACTACATCCCCTTCCTCCTGCTCCCAACGCTCCAGCACCAGTTCATGCTGTTCCACGGCTCCCAGCAAACCCACCGGTACAAGCTTCTTCCTCCCCAGCAGCTCCACCAATGCTTCCACGGCCTAACGACATCCTAAAGACAGCCATGATCCAGAGCTCCATCCCCACAGCACCCACTGCTCCCTCTGCCTCCACCCATTCCATTGCCTCCAACCATAATAATGTTACCCCTGCAGTCTCTCTACCCCAGACTCTCCTTTCACATGCACCAGTAACACTGATACAGAAGGCACTACCACAGGGACATATACTCACAGGAAGAGTACAGGCAGCGTGCCCTCCCTTGGAGCAACAGCGGCTTCCAGCCCCACAGAGCCAGCAAGCTGCCTCTTCCCAGGATACTGTGGTACTGGCCAACGCTCCTCAGTACTCGAGCACTCCTTGTACGCCATTGGTGGCAGAAGGGCAGGTATTCACCGTAGCAGGTGTACAGAGTGCCCAAGGACCACGTGCGACTTTCCAGAACATTGCCCCAAAACCTGCCCTGCAGGCACAGCCACCCCTCCAGCATCCGCTACACCACCAGCCACACCACCAACAGCAGCAACAACAGAGCTTAGTTATTGTCAGCCCTAATCCACAGCCCAATCCTGCCTTTGCCCCAGCCATCCACCACATTGTGCTGGCCAACCCCTCAACCATGCAAAATGCCCAGACTATCCAACTTTCCGGGCAACCTGCCACCTCTCCTCAACCAGCCTCTTCACCTGGCCAGCTCAGTTCTTGCCCTAGTCCACAGATGCTATCTCCACCCTCAAATCCCAGCCAGGGCCCCCCTCCCACTGTTAGCCAGATGCTGTCTGTTAAGCGGCAGCAGCAGTTACAGATCCACACATCACCTCCTCCACCGCCACCACCACCACCCCCTCCGCCAACTCCTCCCATGGCACCACCCATGGCCCCTGCCCAGACTACCTCCACAGAATCTAGCTTGATCAAACAATTGCTGCTTCCAAAGCGTGGTCCTACAACACCAGGAGGTAAGCTTATTCTCCCAGCACCACAAGTCCCCCCTCCTGCCAGCACCAGGGCACCTAGCCCACAGGTAGTTTACCAGGTAACCAATAGTAGCCAGGGAACTCCGCAAACACCACAGCTGAATGTACAGCTGATGCAAAGCTCACTGCAAGGTGCAGGTGCTGTACAGACTGTGCCCATCTCAATCCTACCTGGGCAAATCCTTTCCACCTCCAACCCTGCCACCATCTTACAGGCCACACCTAGTAACCAGGTCACCTTCACAGTAGTGCCAAACTCTAGCTTCCCCAATGCTGCTGTTAGCAGCCAGGGGACACCGTCTCCACTGGTTTCACAGACTGGTCTGACCATCAACACATCACCCCCCACGCTTGGTTTCCAACTGACCCCACCCCTACCACCTCCAGTATCTACCTGCACAACACCTGTGCCACCTTTTCGAGGTGACAAAATCATCTGCCAAAAGGAGGAGGAAGCCAAGGATGCTACAGGACTTCACATTCATGAGAGAAAGATTGAGGTGATGGAAAACTCCTTGGCAACTGAAGTCTCCACCAAAGCCAGCAACGGGCAGCCTATGGAGGTTGATGGACCTGGGGCCAAGCTGCTCAACGGTAGGAAGTTTGACTCAAGTCTACCTCCATACCACTCAGGGAACAGCCAGCCAGAGGCTCTGCAGGGCACACAGGCGCTCAATGGCCCCACTGTACAGGGCAACGATGGCACGGTCAAACAGACGTCAGGAGGCCCACCCTCCGAATCCAGAAAGCCCCTTGTAAACGGGGTATGTGACTTTGAAAGAGGGGAAGCCACAACTGGTACCCATCCAAGCAAAAACATTCCAAATCATAAAGCTTCCAAACATATGGGCAATGGGGAGGTGCTGCTTCCTCAGAAAGTACATGAGACTTTTACTGACTCACTCTCACCCCAGCAGGGCACTGCCAAAGCAGAGCAGCTGGAACGTCTCGCCAATGGGCCAAAAAGCTCCAGTCACAGTGCTGAGATTTCCAATGGCCCCTCACCCCAGAGCTTGGACACAACGGGCTTGAGGCAACAGCACCCACCTCACAACCACATCTCTCCACTACCTGCAGCCACACCTACCACCCAGAATCCCCCTGGAGCAGACCTGGCCACTAATGGCACATCTGAGAGCAGGCCCCTAAAGAGACCAGCAGAAGATGGGGAGCGGAGTGCTTCAGGAATTCCCAACAAAGTGGGAGTGCGGATAGTCACCATCAGCGACCCCAACAACGCTAGCAACAGTGCTACAATGGTGGCAGTCCCGGCAGGTGTTGACCCAAGCACAGTAGCAAAAGTAGCAATAGAAAATGTAGCGCAGCAGAGACCCAGTGTGCCTGCTACGCTTCCTGAAACTACCACTCGGGTAAGACTTGTACACTTATAGAATAGAATACGTTTGCCTGGGGGTAGATAGTGGCGTAATCCTCATTCCATTTGAACTGTTTGCCTGCCTGCATTATAGGAAAAAAAAAATCAATCCAGTTTTGTCAAGGGTGAAACTTTGTATAACCCATGCTTCTGGGAAGGGGAAAAAAAGAAAATTGCACATGATGGAGGTAGAACAGATATGTCAGGAGAAATAGGCAGAGAGCTAAAATGTATAACCTACTCTGCTAATTTCATTACAGTGCCATCCACTGGAAAGTCATTTTTATTTTATTACAGCTTTCTGTAAGGGGCCTATTTCTTTCTCTCATTCATTTAAGTAAATATCAACAGGAAAAATGTACAATCAGAAGGTAAATTAATCAACAAATGTATGATCCAGTAATTAAGATAAAAATGACTTAACAAATGAATTGATCTGATGTTCTAACTTGGCCAACAAACAGTGACTCTGACATTAAAAATATCTTCTAGTTAGTAATCTAGGTACGCTCAACATTTTTTCGCCAAAATTCCCGCAACCCATAAATAAGACCACCCCTAAACATTCCTATTGTAGCAAGTAGTAGAAATGATAGACATACTGTTCAAAAAATTGCTGTTGTAGTGCATCCACCTTGAGGTTCAATGTGTTGAGATGCTTTTCTGCTCACCTCGGATGTAAAGAGTGGTTATTAGAGTTAACGTAGTCTTCCTGTCAGCTTGAACCACTCTGGCCATTCCCCTTTGACGGTGATTCCGTCAACAGCACTGCTGCTCACTGGATGTTTTTTTGGTCTTCGGACCATTTTGTGTAAACTTTAGAGGTGTGTGTGTGTGTGAGAGAGAAAATCCCAGGAGATCAGCAGTTTCTGCTAACAACCATGCCACGGTCAAAGATCGCATTTCCCCCTATTCTGATGTTAGATGTGAACATTAACTGAAGCTCTCGCCTTGCTCTGTATGATTTTATGCATTGTGTTACTGCTACATGATTGGCCAAATGGATAATTGCTAAAATGTTCCTATTGAAATGGGTGGTGAGTGTATATTGCACACCATGTTTTACACATCAAAGATGGAAACGTTGTAGATGAGTTCTTTACATATTTAACAAGGTTTTATGAATCACTGTGTGTAAGCACTCACAACAGGCACTCTACACTCACTGTGGCCAACAACAGGGCTGGGTTTGCACAAAAATATGTTTGTTTTTATTTTAAATTATTTGTTCTGTGTGCTGCCATTGTCTGGTGTAAAGGACATTTGGGTTAACATGACCTCATGTTGGATGTCGTGTGCTGAGATCTGGTCTAAAATGGGCTTAAGTGGAGCTCCAAACTTAGTGAAGGGTAAAGTGGCTTTAATAGTAATAATCTGACAGTTTTCTTTAGTAAATATTCAATAACTCAAGTTTATATACATAGAACTACATCATCAAGGTTGAGAACCCACTTTGAGAAGTAGAATAAGCAGAAGCTTAGAAAGGGAGAAAGGAAAAACTAATATATTAACCATATATTTATTTATCCAGTTAAATACTCCACATACCCCCTTTAACTATATATTTATTTTCCCAAATAAATACCCCCTACTTACATTGCCAGTCATGTTTTTTTGCACCTGTGTACCTGACGAGGCACATTTAAGCTACTGTGATACCTGGAAATAAACCAATCAAAATAATGATATTGCCTAATGGAAATTATTGATGTTCCACGTTATTTTAGAAATAACAGGCCTTTGTTGTCTTTAAACAGCTTTATGAAAGGCTGGCACAGATCTTATCCTAAGGAAGCTCATGTAAATCCTGCTGTAGTTGCTATAGTTTAGACAACTGACACAACATTCATCATCCAAAAGTGAAAACCATGCCATCAACGTTAAATCTGCGTAGCAGTGAAGATGAGTCATCTTGGCCTAAAAGCCACGTGGTAGCTGCATTGTGCATTGGTGATGGCATGACTGGGATTTTCAATTTGAATACGAGGGAGCTGTTGCATTAATGAAAGTACAGGCAACTCGGCAACCATAAATAGCTGTGAACTGTAAAGTTATAAACCTTGCATCCTTGGCTGGCAGAAACATTAATCAGCATTAGATCAAACAGATGATGAGACAGAGGCTGGCCCCAGCCAGCGCGCTCATAAATAAAGGCACCCAACTGTACTTTTTCGTTGTTGCTGCGGTGGAACCACCAAGGATACATCATTTGTTTCTTTAGTATGTATCCTTCACCTGAAAACATGAATATTGTAAGCCTTTAAAATACCACTGGACCACTGACGTACTTCAGAGGTACACCATCAGAGGTAGACCCCCAGAGGAAAAACCCCTTCTTATTAAAGATCCGCAAAGGCACCCCAGTAACAAGGAAAAGGACAGTTTGCTTCCTTTATTTCTAAGAGTGAGCAGAAGAACGACTGGATTTCTTTTAGACCTCTTATAACATAGAAGCAGAGCTCAGATTTTTACTTAGTGAAGTGAACTAAATGTTGGTTTATCTTTGGAATTCTTTTCTTTCTTTTAATGACAAATTCATTTCGTCCTCCGTTTATATGGCACCATTTCTTTTGCCGTAACTGAATGATTAATTTATGGGTTTGCGTTGGATCGCTTACTCTATTTTTCATATTCCTTAATTAATGACAATAAAATAAAATGAGTGATTTTCACAAAATGTTCTCGATGATACTCTTAGTCCCTGATCTAGTGAACTAGCATGAGGATGATTTTTTTGATGGAGACAAAAGCACTTCTGTAAATGATTTTGGATAAGGGCGCCTGCTAAATGCTGGAAATGTAATAAAAACGTGATTTAAACTCGACATTATATTCCGTACATTTTAAAGTGCAGTAATCCACGCATATTATATGATTTATATGAAGTCCATCAAGTCGAGGTTTACATTAGTTAGTTATGCGTAAATTTACACGCACTCAGGAGCTTGAGTGGGCGCCGAATGTTTTTGTGAATTTATAGGATTTTCAGGAATACCAATTGTCTTGTGTAAACGATCGTGTAAATGATTTACGAATAATTCACTTTGTATCCATCTTATTTATTAAGACCCAGTGTCTGTGATAAATAATCCTTTTAATTTTTGCAAATGTAGTGGTTATTAACCTGAAGTTTATTAGTGAACCTCTGCATATTTTTCTATTAATTAAGTAGAACCCATTTGATTAGTGGTTGGGTTTTGTGAGTCAGAATGTTTTTCTTTTTTCCCCACTGGGCTTTGAAAAAGGTGGAAGATAAAAGCAGTACTGTAACATGTTTGAAATGTAAACGGTAGCGTTAATTTTAATCAGAACCCTCCGTTTTCTCTCTGTAGCAGCCTGTGTTGGCACAGTCTCCACCCCCAGTGGTTCAGACTGCACAAGGAGTCAGTCAGAGTTCTGTTCCTCCAGGGGATGGTCCTCAGGCCGCAGCGCTCCCTCTGGAACAGATGCGCAAACCTGGACAGAACTTCAAATGTCTTTGGCAGGCCTGTAAAAGGTACGGATAGATTCCTACTGCTGATCTGTTGAGCTGGGTTTTGGTTTTTGGTTCTTGGTTCTTGGTTCATTCATCACCAGTAGAACATTACTGTGGCCTGTCTTTCATTACTGTGAGCTCACTGAATGGTTTGATGATGATCATTGGTTTAGTCCCGTCCAAATCTGTCGTGTCAGTAGTTCTTTTAGCACACACCTAAATTATAAAACGACCGGTAATATACATCCTGTCCAGATTGACATTTTGATAACGATTCCATTATATCCTGATTAAGAAGAGGTTTTGCACTTTTTCTTCAGTATAAAGACAATGGAGGAAGCTCTCTTTTCAGGTATTGACCATTGTTAATATGCAAAGCATATATGATGAAGCACAACTTGTGAAAACCATGAATAGGTCATGATGGATGGTGGTGCATTGCAGACTCTCTAAAGTACTCTGACCAGTGTCAAACAAATTGCGGCAGCCCTAAGCACCAGCTATGCTTTACTCTTTAACTCGTTATGGAACGGACTGAGAGCAAGTCTAGAATTTAAATGTTTAATGAACGAATGAATTAAATCAGCAAAACACACTTGGCATGATTTAGGTTATGTGAACCTCACTTTTAAATCATCTCACTGAATGGATTTTACATTCGTCGTACACGCGTGTAAAATCAACAGTGAAATAAATCACTTTTTCCATCTTGTGTAATGTTTCAGGTGGTTCGAGACGCCGTCACAGGTGTTCTACCATGCGGCTACGCAACACGGCAATAAAGAGGTTTACCCCGGCCAGTGCCTGTGGGAAGGCTGTGAACCTTTTCCACGCCAGAGACTCTCCTTCATTACACATCTACAGGTCAGACGCTGATGAGATCACTGCATCCTGTTGCCTTATTATAGTTCCAGAAACATTCATAAGTTTACTTTCTGGTTAACACACACTGACCTGGGAATGAAGGAAGTGCTATAACCAGTGTGTCTTCCACAGGACAAGCACTGCTCTAGGGAAGCCCTTCTAGCTGGACTCAAGCTGGAGGAAACGCAAGGCAGCAATTCCAACACTTCCAAGTGAGTAACGCTTTCCTTTGCCCAGGTGTTGAGCTGAGCACACATTTGCATTTCTTTTGATATTGTGCAAAACATCTAAATCCATACTGAAGGCAAGCAGTGACTAGACCTTCAGCATTATAACCTTGAGGAGTGCTTTATAATCTCACTACCTGGTGTGTGACCCGGAAGAGGACGGCTTCCCGTTGACTATGGTTCCTCTCGGAAGAGGACGGCTTCCCGTTGACTCTGGTTCCTCTCGGAAGAGGACGGCTTCCCGTTGACTCTGGTTCCTCTCGGAAGAGGACGGCTTCCCGTTGATTCTGGTTCCTCTCGGAAGAGGACGGCTTCCCGTTGATTCTGGTTCCTCTCGGAAGAGGACGGCTTCCCGTTGATTCTGGTTCCTCTTGGAAGAGGACGGGTTCCCGTTGACTCTGGTTCCTTTCGGAAGAGGACGCGCTCCCGTTGACTCTGGTTCCTCTCGGAAGAGGACGCGCTCCCGTTGACTCTGGTTCCTTTCGGAAGAGGACGCGCTCCCGTTGACTCTGGTTCCTTTCGGAAGAGGACGCGCTCCCGTTGACTCTGGTTCCTTTCGGAAGAGGACGCGCTCCCGTTGACTCTGGTTCCTTTCGGAAGAGGACGCGCTCCCGTTGACTCTGGTTCCTCTCGGAAGAGGACGCGCTCCTGTTGATTCTGGTTCCTTTCGGAAGAGGACGGGTTCCCGTTGACACTGGTTCCTCTTACGGTTACTTTCTCGTGTTGTCCACAGGGAGTTTTTCCTCGCCATTGTTGACTTGGTCGTTGGAGATGTGTATCTACATCCGGATTTCTGGAAAGCTGCTTTTGTGACGATGTACAGCACTGTTTTAGGGCCACTGTTTAAAATATATGAAGAGAATAAAGTTGGAAAACAAAAACCATAATATATTGAAAAAAGTCTTAACGGAAAAGTTGCAGTAGTTTGAGAATAAACTCATAATACTATAACAGAATGGTACATTTCAGAATATAAAGAATAAAATTGTAATATATTGAGGATAAAAGTCTTAATATCTGATGTTATAAGAAAATATTGGTCAATATTTTAAAAATAAAGTTATAATATTTAGAGTAAAAGTAATATGAGATAAAGTTGCAATATTTGGAGAATAGTTATATTATTTCAAGAAAAATTCATATCGAGGAAAAAAGTCGTAATATCCTATTACGAGGAAAAAGTCACAATATTTCAATAATAGTCATAATATTTTCAAGAAACAAAATAGCGTTATGAGTGAGTCACAATATTTGAAGAAAAAAGTTGTAATATTCTGAGAAAAATGTGGTAGTATAAGAGAAAAAGTAATATGTGGAGAATAAAGTTGTAATACTGTAACAAGACCATCGATGGTTACATCTGCGTGCCCATCAGAGACGAGTTCTCTTGCCTCTTTTAACACATCGGTTTGCAGGATTGATGTACTGAGTGTGCTGGAGCTCCAGCTGTTACGTCACAGATGTAACCATCGATAGCCTTGAGAGCGACCACCTGCGATTTCTCCTTCAAGTCCGTGTAGCTACATAAACGCAAATTCCTGCAGTCATTTCAAATTCTAACACTACGAACACTGCTGCTTTATTTATAAACCAATACTAAAGCAAAACTTCACCAAATCCTCAACTCTGACCTTTCTGTC
>CM040983.1:24373292-24393063 GCA_022985145.1 Pangasius djambal | reverse complement strand
GAGAGAGAGAGAGAGATGGAGGGAGGATAAGCAAGATACAGAAGTACCACTCTGTTCATTTGATTGATCTCTTACAGCAATGCCACAGAAACATGATCCAAAAAATCTGACAGTGATCGTTTTTTTAAGAGTAAAGTGTGATCTGTGATATCCGTCCCTCGGCAAACGTTTTACAGCAGCCCCGCCAGAACAACAGATAAAGCAATTAAAGGGCAGTTTGCACTATATGAAATCCAAATTAAACAAAAATAATGCAATCTATAGAAAAAAACTTCATTACTGTTCTCAGATATGAAAAGAAGCTCCAGTCATAACGGCCGGTGGAACACGGGCTCCTGTGGAGGAATTGCACTTGTGCGGGCGGCAGAGCGGCGTCTCCCTCAGTTCTTGTCCGTTTTGTTCTTGCGAATGTGTTTGTACTTGTCGACATACGCTTTGACGAGGTTGGCCACTTTACTGGCATCCACTTCTCCGCTCTTGCTGTGGCAGACCTGAAAATCCAAAACACACAGTGAGTGCTTTTTGATTTTTTGCACATTTTTCCTTGAAGATATTTCATCTCTTAAGGGACAGTCCCTTTTTTTTTTTTTTTTTCCCCTGACAGTCCACAGATCTGTAGGCATGTGGCTTTGGATGTAATGACAAGGCGTTTACAGATTTTCAAGGCCAGAGGGATTAAGACCAGGCTGCTAGTAAACGCTTTAGCTCAGGAAACAATGCAGAGCTGAACAGAAACACCGGCATTAAATCTATTAATGAAACAGGTACAGTGGATATAAAATGTCAAACACCCCATTTATAAATCTAAGTTTTTGTGATGTGAAACATGAAACCAAGATAAATCATGTTAGATCTTTTTCCATCTTTAATGTGATATAGCAACCAAAAAAAAAACAACCTTCTTGCATAAGCGTGCACACCTTTCATAACGGCGCATGCGAGTGCGCTCAGAACGAACCAATCGCATGCATACTCGTGTTCACAACTAATTATAATACACCTGTCATTAATGAAGTGATTCTGATTAACCGGAAATAAAGATCAGCTGTTTCTGTAGGATTTTCTTCACACTTTCTTGGTTTCGTCTCACTGCTGAAGCCATGGGCCTCAAAGAACTGGCAAAAAGTTATCAATCAGGAGAGGGGTATAAAGAATTTCCAAAACATTAGATATACCATGGAACACTGTGAAGGCCATCAACAACAGGTGGAGAAAATGGAGCACCACAGTGACACCACTCCAAATTTACAAAAGGACAAGACAAAAAGGCTGCCAAGAGACCTACAGCAGCATTAAAGGAGCTGCAGCAATATGAGACAAGCAATCTCTTGTACTTTCTCATGAAAGGGGGGGGGGGACAAAAACCCAAAAACATCCCAACTTGCCTAAATCTCCCCAAACCATGTGGCAAAACATGTTATGATTGAGACTGATGAGACCAGGGTAGAAATTTTTGGGCATAATTATATAAGAGAGATGTTTGGCACAAAAACAAGACCCCCAAAAAACCCCACACCCACAGTGAAGCATGGTGGCGGCAGCATGATGCTCTGGGGTTCTAGTCAAGATAGACTGCTATTTAGTGCTATCCATGATTCCCTCCATTTTGGCAGAAAACCTGCAGGCCTGAAGATAGAGAGAGCTGAAGATGAAGGAAAAAATGTCAACTTCCAGCACAATAACACAAATCCAAGTCAACAAAAGAACGTCTTCAGAAGAAAATGATCAAAGTTTGTGAATGGAGATTCAGAGCCGAGATCTAAATCCTACCAAAAACCTGCGGAATGACTTGAAGAGGGCTGTGTACAGGAGATCCGATCGCACATGGAGCATTTCTGCAAGGAAGGGCGGAATAAAACCGCCAAATCGAGATGGTGGACTCCTACACAAAAAGACTGTTCAAGTGAACTCCTGATATACAGCACTCAAAGTGTTAGTTAAGGAGTGTGCACACTTACGCAACTTTTTCTCCCCCTTTCCCTCCTTAAATTTCACTTCAGTTTGCTTTTCACTTGAATTTTCTTGGTTGCTTTCCTCACATTAAAAAGGTGGAAAATGACTTTTTTATAATCCACTGTATGTATTTTCATTGTACTTAAAGCTACAGGATGGAATTCCTACTCTTACTCTCTGGATGGAAAATGCTATTGGCAGCTACTTGTGGAAGAACGTCTCACAACACGGCAGCGTGCTGCGCATTTCCTGAGAAGAATAATCTCACGGAGCAGAGTGCCGAGTCAGTACGCACTCAGAGAGAGTTCAGGGCCGAGTTCTGGACGCATACTGAGGACTGAGTAGTATACCGCAACAGTAATGACACCAAATGTGAGACAGGATTTTAAACGGTAAGTTGTTCCTCAAAATTCTATTTTATTTTACTAAAAATACATTCAATAAAATTGCCAAATGATGTGTTACAGCTGTTCTCATTTCAATTGAAGACCATTTAACTGATTAATTGTAAAGCAAATTAAACCTAGCTAGCTAAAATACAGCACATAAAACTGTTACTTCTGGCCACTTCCGATGTTTTTTTTTAAACCAAAATCTGAGTTCTCTGTGTATTGTATTTTCTATTCTGTGCAATTTGTTCTACAGTCTTTTAAAAACATTAGGCAAGAGCCAGATAAACCCAGCTAAAACGCAGGGTATAAACACAGACACACATCAGTGAAATATTTACATACTGAGGGCAAGTAGATATCTCAAAAGGGAAAAGGGAAAACGTAGCGGTGCAGCACGCCAAAATGCTACTTGGTGAAAAAGGAGCCTGTTACTAGAAAAGAACCTTTACTGAAAATAGTTCTGCTGACCATTTATCGCTCAAATCGTTGATTTTAGTCCTGAAAACTATGACGATAATAACTAGAGTTATCACTGGTTAATGGGTTTGTGTTGGGAATTATTTTGCTGTAAATTTTACTTTTAAAAAACTAACCTGAAATAATGTGTAAATAAAAACAGAAAATCTGCTTGCTTACTTTTTCTACAGCTTTGCGTACAATCTCTTTGTACTCCTCCTTGGTGATATCCTTCTTTTGGTAATATGGCTTGATGGCTGCTTTCACTTCAGTGATGGCTTTTTCCTGAATCTGAAGTTTCTGTCATTAAAAATAAAACAGTGATGAATATAACGTCATACGTCCAGTTCGATGCGTCTTTCCACCAGTGCTGTACACGTACCTTCTCCTTCTTGGAACTGTCTGCATGGGCTTTGCTGTGAGACGAGGGCTGTGTGGTGGAAGAAGGCTGTGCTACACTGGGTGTGTTGGTTAGATGAGCCTGCGACGCTGCAGCTTTGTTTGGCGACGCTTTCACTGGACCTTTTCCTGGCACACTTGTAATCACCTGGTTGAAGAAATGAACAACTGTGTTAATATCGTTTCGATACAAAACCTGGACAAAAAAAAAAAAAAAAAGAAAGAAAGAAAATCTTGAAATGCAGAACAATGTCAATCCCTAACCTGAGGGAGAGGGTCAGTAGGCAAGACAGTGAGGCTGCCCTGCTGTACAGGCGGAGGTGGTGGAGGAGGCGGTGGCAAACCCTGTATGGCCATTGTGTGCATCTGAAGAGGGGGGCCAGGTGGATGCAGGTGGACAGGTATCTGAGTGGGAATGGCGAATGGGGCTGGCTGGACAGTCACAGAAGGGCCTCGAGGTCCCATAGAACCCACTGGGTAGCGCAGCACTCCAAGCACATTAATCTGGTGAGGAAGTACACTCGGAGGGGCAGGTACTGCTTCGCTGGGTATATGGGTGTTCGGCTCACTCTGTGGGAAATCTGAAATAAAAATACAAGTGACAACAACATAATTAATACCAGCGAGATCAGAGGTGGGTACTTAACAGGCTTAACATGTTTTAATGACACTATACTCCTGGGCAAAAAAAAACAAACGCCAAATGTCAAATACGAAGCTTTTAATGGTCTTAACAACAAATCATTGGTGAGAAAAGGAGCAGGAATGAAACAGATGCACTCCTGAGAGCTCCTGTGCCTCCATTCGCTGGTTTCCTTTTGCTGCAGTGAACTGTTTGGGGAAAAGCTAGAAACAGGGAAATTCACTTCTATAGTCTTCTTGTACACAAAGGTCAAATCATCATCATGATTCAAATGTTTGATGTAAAATTCAATCTAACACATGTCTGGGTGTACAAACTTTTCCAAAAAATATCTTTTGGGATGTTTAAGATTAGTGATTATTTGGTTATCTGCCGCACCTGATGCAGCCCATCAAGAGCCACAAGACTTAAACATTTAAAGAAATCAAAGGGAAAAGCTCTCGCATACTGACTTCCTTTATCTGTTTGTTTCATTCCTGCTCATTTCCTGACCAATGATTTGTTGTTAAGACCATTAAAAGCTTCATATTTTGCTATTTTGTGCTTGGCCCATTTTTTGGCCCAGGAACATACAGTAAAATGTATAGCGTTCATCTCAACGCATAATTTAGAATATTTGAAAAAAGAAGTACATCAGGGGTTTGGCCAAGTTTAATAATCAGCTATATGCTAATAAACAGGTTAATTATGTGATGACAGTTCACCTGTTAAGACACTTCCACACCAAGAGTAACAAACACTCAAACACTTAATAACCATAACGATCACAAACCAGCAGACATCCCAGACCTGTGATCACCAAATGGCAGTCCACAGGACGGAGAGAGTCACTTTTGCCCCAACTAATCCTCCAACACACATTTTCAAGTAACATTAAAATGATCTGGAATCTGCATGACGGGTAAAGTATTGAATACTACTATCAAGACCTACTGAAATTCATAACTACATACACTATATGGCCAAAAGTATGTGTATTCCTTCCCCAAACTGTTGCCGCAAAGTCTGAAGCACACAATTGTATAGATTGTCTCTGTGTGCTGTAGCATTACAGTTTCCTTTCACTGGAACTAAGAGACTCAAACCTGTTCCAGCATGACGATGCACCTGTGCACAAAGCGAGCTCCATTAAGACATGGTGTGTGAAGGTTGGAGTGGAAGAACTCGAGTGTCCTGCACAGAGCCCTGACCTCAACCCCACTGAACACCTTTGGGATGAACTGGAACACCGACTGCACCCCAGACCTCCTCACCAACATCAGTGCCTGACCTCATTAACGCTCTATAGCTGTAGCTGAATGAACACAAATCCTCACAGCCACACTCCAACATCTAGTGGAATGGGATGTACAACAAGCACATATGGGTGTGATGGTCAGGGGTGCACATACTTTTGGCCATATAGTGTATATATACAGAAAATACTTGCTATACTCATTGGCCAACTTATAATTTGTCAAACTCAGATACTACTACACTGGGTGGTGGAAATATGTATTGTTTCTCCAATTTTCAGCCAATAGCAGTCCTGTGGTCATAAACTGACTATTGAGGAAGGGCTGTAGGATGATTCATTCTCAAATACTCTCAAACTGTACACCTACAAGATGGACTAACAAGGTAAGGTGTGTCTAATAAAGTGGCCAGTAGGGACATATATTTGGTCAGTGGTGGTCCTATTGTGCCCATTTCAATTCAAAATGGAAAAGCCAAGGCACAAAATCTACAAGTCTCAGAAACTGTAATGGAAAGATGAACACCATTCTTACTAAAGGTACTTCCTCAGCTGATGTACCCTGTGGAGGGAGACATCGTTATCCTGGAAGAAAGACATCAGGATAGAAATGTTTCATCCAAGAAACAAAGTGATCAGAAAGAAGAACTTTGTATGGATTTGCAGTGACCCTTCCCTCTAGGTGGAAACTTCATGCAAGGTCGACAGTACTCAAACTCCTAAGTGGTACCAAACATGTGCTAAAAATCTAGTAAATACATACCAGTTTGTTTGGACACTCCAGCTGCAGGCTGCTCGTCCTCTTGTTTGTTCCAGATGCTGCCACCTGGCCCAGGTCCTCTTTCTTTTCGTGAATAGTAGTTCTGTACATCAGCAGGGAGGGTTCGGCGCACTGCCCAGCTGGAAGCAGCAGACCATCCTGACCGGTCCAGAAGTGTATCACAGGTCTCGGGCTCTTTTCTTTTCCCTCCTGGTCTGTTCTCATTGAACTGACTGTAGGAATCACTCCCTGTGTTGTTTGTTGTCCCTGAGAACGAGCTGCGTTGCTGCCGCCAGTTATCTGCCGAATCACCGTACTGGCCATAGGACCGCTGACCGGCCCGACCCCGTCCAGCAGGACGTCCTTGCTCAGAGCCCCAGCCCCCTCGAGGCCAATAGTCTGTGGGCGCATCACCAGATTTCTCCTCCAAGTGCTGATCACGTTCCCTGCTGTCAGTATTAACCCATGACCTTTCCTTTACCCATGGTGGGTTTTCAGACTGACCTCTGTCTGGCGATAACTCCGGAGGACAGAGACTGCCGTTACCTGAAGAGTTGAACTCCCTTGCTGGAAACTGTCTATCTGGATTGCTTCTCCTGTTGGAGTTGAGAAAGGGACGTCCAGATCTCCAGCCGTCCCCACCCCAAGAGTCTCTTCTCCGTGGCGACTGTGCCCTTTGATCGCTGCGTTCAGAAGACATGCCTCTCTGATTTGGCCTATTTCTAGATCTTGAGCGTGATCTGGAGCGAGATCTGGACCGGCTTCGAGAGCGTCTCCTGCTCCATCTCTCTCTGCTGCGATTCCGTCTGAAGCTGCCTCGTTCCTCTTCATGCTCACGACCTCGACTTCTGTGTGGTGAACCAGCATTGCGACTACGATCCCTGGACCGTGACCTCCGTGATCCCTCGTTTCTGGACTCACTTTTAGGGGACCAGGTGGTTGTGGGTGAGTGGAATCGAGACTTGCGTTGCCGACCATCTCTCCTGTCTGAAGATGTCTGGTCCTTGGATGGCTCACACTTATCATTTACCTCAATCTTCTGCTCTCTGTCCTGAATAAGGATTTGGTCAGCAGATAAGATTTGGGGTTCAGCAACAGCACTATTGATCTCCAGCACCATCTCAGCAGCAAGGGAAGTGTTCTCTGAAGCAGGAGAGTCACAGTCCATTGGTATAGACTCCGTGTTGTCCTGCTGACTACTGATTTCGAGAGACACCTCTTGTTTTATATCTGTAGTCACTGAAGTGTTTTGACGCTGTAAACAGTCTCCAGCTGTATCGAGAGTGGAGATGCTGTCAGGCACAGGAAGTCGACATGCTTCACCGGTTACAGTTCCACGCTCAACTGACTCTACTTCAGCTTCAGATTCTGGATTATGCTCAGTTACCTCTGAAGAACTCACGGGTGCAGTAGTCAAATTGTCGTTGCTCAATAAAGACTCGGGTGTGTTGCTAGATCCCTCTAGCATCACCTGCTCAGCAGACGGAGCAGAGGACTGGTGGTAATCGTTTTCGAGACACACTGCTGGTTCACTCTCGGATGTGTCCTGTGCAGAATGATCCTCCTGAGATGATGTCTGATTATCCTTTGGCTTGTCTGCATTCTCTCCTTCCTCATCACACTGTTTTACGGAGAGAGGTGAAATGTTTTCGGTCTCCACTCGACACTCAATGTTTCTTTTTTGTTCCTCTCCATCCTGATCAACAGAATCTGAACCTTCATCTACATCTCCTTGACAGGAACTCTGGTCTTCTTCTGTCTCCTCTGTGGTCTCCAATGTCTTCAACTTCTCCATATCGACGTCAGGTTCCTCTTGACTCGTCTGCTCATCCTCCTCGCTGTGTTGCTCATTTTCAACCGCTGCTCGTCGAGTGGCAGCTTTCTTCCTGCTTCCTTTCCTCTTTGTGGTAGGCTTCTGTTTGCTAGCAAGTCTTTGCTTACTTGTAGAAGCAGGCATGTCGTTTGAAGCACTGCCAGCAGGAGAGGAGGAGCCAGTAGGAGAGTCAGACTGGGGAGATTGCCCGGATAAAGTATCCTCATTCTCGCTTTTGCTCTTTCGGGATGAGCGTGTCGTATGATTCTCGGTCTGTTTGAAGGAGCTCTTCGATCCAGATCCTCTTTTACTGTTTCTCCCCTCGCCTTTGGGACATGTGACTGCACAAACCTTTCCATAAACAACTGAGAAATGCAAACTGGATGAAGAATTTTGCTGAATGTTGAATGTAAATAAAATTCAATATACAATATAACTTTCTGTTTTGCTTTACAACAATGCACTGATCAGAGACGCAGCTTAGCATTACATAATGACAGAATCTGTGGTACTCACCAGGGAAACCAGTGCCCAGTAAACATGGAGAGGAACGCATTATGGGCTGCTGGAGGAGAGCACGGGGGCACTGCCTGGACATAATGCTGATATAATACAGACAGGTCGATTTCAAAGTCAGCGGCTGTCCCTGACAGAATGCCATAAACAATTACAATGCGGGGACAGAGCATAAAATACACACCTTGGGATACGTGTAGAGGGAGGTGGTATAGAAACAGGAAGCCACTGGTGTTCTATTGTGTTTCTCGAGCGCACACTCCATTCCTCATTCAGCGTCTCATCCTCAGGAATCACCGCTGTCTCTGTACTGCACAGCAACCATTAGATCACAGAGTTTTATATCATCTAATTAAAAAATAACTTAAACACTTTAAACAATTGGATCATCATTATTCATGAAGAAAAGGCTCCAGTTTTTGCACAACATGCTTCAGAATTTCCAAGTCAAGAGCCACGAGACGTGTTATTTTTTTTTTTTACATTTTGTTTAGTAGTGGATAGTAACTGGCTTTCCGCCATCTATACATGTTGCCTTGAAACTGCTTTGTGTAGTCTGTTAAAAACCTTAAAACAGCTCATGACAGAAATGGAATGAAAAACACTCTGTAAAAATCTCCATATTTACTCTGTTAGTTTCTCAGGCTGGTGTCTTTAATAAAAATTTCTCCTCTATGATTAAACGCTCGCACTGAACAGCGAGTATAAATGAACACAAGCAAGTTTCCCCCCCTGTGTTTAATATTTGATCACACACAGCGATATGATCACATAACTGTATAATGGATTTATTTACAGAATACTACAATCATGATTTGGTGTTCATATAAACGTTATATAAAGTGCAAGGCTTTACAACGGCTGTAGTTCGTTATAATGGTCAGTTTAATCCTGCAGGATCGCACACGTTACTGTCTCTTTCTTCTAACAGACTCCCAATAAACACGCAGTGTAGATGATGTAAACCAGAGCAACTCAATAAAACTGAAAACTGAAGCATCAGTCATTCAGTGATTGACAGAATTATGGATTTAAAAACCGGTTACACTGAATACATGAGCCGCTCATACTGGTGAGTAGAGACGAGTTAAAACGCTTCTGAAACGCTTTCAGTCAGACTTCACTCGGTTTATAATTAATCAGGTGAGGATTCTTTTCCCCAGCACTTTTCCAAACAACATTAAATCCGCGTTATCTTCTAATTATTATTACTACTACAGTGAAGCGCAGAACTCGTAAATTCTGGGGTGGTTTATGCGACAGCACCTGCTATGAGGACGCGCTCACATTACGTGCGATGAAGGTGTAAATCAGCCCTAAGCTCTTCCTTGTACATCATAAACCGAATATACAGCCATGTTTTAATAACTGACGCGATCACTCAGAGCTACACGCGGCCTTTGCGACTACCCTGTGAAGGGTTCGTTCATTCCTGTTGGGAAGTGTCTCGTCCCGATGCTCAGAACATGAGCAAAGTTCTGATGTGTGTGTCTCTCTCTATACAAAACGTCCCCCTTATTTTGCCCGCTGCCTGTAGAATATTTACATGACTTGGGCGAGTATGCCGAGCGTCTCCCCCTGCTGGGCTGAAAGTCCATGCTCGCTGTGCTGAGTGAGCAGCTGAGAGCGACACGTCTCTCCGTCAACCTGTACAGGGATTTGAACACACAGTGTTTATGGAAGAAAATATCTTTAAAGTGGAAATTTTAATCTGAAACATTTAGGTTCAGTTTTTCTCTGAGTATCCCAGATGTTTTCTCTGAATTGCCTGAACCAAGTTTTCACTCATTTTCTGTGAAAAACAAGAAATTTTTCTTGTACCTGAATTTTTCTATCTAACTGGATTTTTTTTCCTACCTTACGTCTTTTACCCTGTATCTCAGAAATATTTTTTTACATGAATTTTTATTAGCTGAATTTTTTAAAATTGCAAATTTTCCAAAAAACATCACACTTGCACTTTTTCTTCCCAACAAGTATTACAAATGTACATGTTTTTTCCGCCAAAGCGTTATAAATTCAGGTTCAGCTGAGTCTGATTTCCTTTCGTAAGTACACATTTCAATCAAGTGTAGAGCGGTCAAGGCTTGGAGTCTCAGATAAAATTCATAATTTGGGGCTCAACTTAGGGACCCTGTGTTCAATACAAAACTGAAAATGTAATACGGAGGACAAACCTTCTTTAGTGCAGAGGAACCAAGATCACCTGTTAGGAGCGAACATGTACAAACTGCACGTTAGTGCCACATAAACCTTCAAACGCAAAAGTAACTTATATGTGGTAATGAAATTACTTCTGAATTATTCTGATTTTTTATTTATTTATTTATGTTTTTTTTATAGTAAATTCAAATTTTAGGAATGTTGTTTACATACATATTTTACATGTCAGTTCAGCCCTGGCTCTTTTCTCCTCCTTTCCATCCTTTTTGGTTTTCTCCTCCCTACAATCAACAATTATCAATCCTCAGTTCAGGAAAAAGCATACTGTTTACAGGTTTAAGAAAAAAAAAAAAACAATCCAGTCATAATGAACAGAAGAGAAAATATTAATTATCAAAAATATGAACACTTACATTGAAAGGCTTTCCAGCGCTTCATGGTCTTTAGAGTTGCATACACAAGAGTTCGATGTGCTGGATGGTTTTACAGGAATCTGTAGACACGGCAGAGGTGCATTAGGTCATGACGAGCGGTAAGAGAGGAATATTTCAAGTGCTTGGATGGAGAGAGAGAGAGAGAGAGAGAGAGAGAGAGAGAGAGAGAGAGAGAGAGAGAGAGAGAGAGAGAGAGAGAGAGAGAGACCTCAATGTATCCCAGAAAAGGGTTCTGTGTATAGACTGAGCTGAAAGGCCTGCGGTCCACTGGACAGATCTGCAGCATCTGCGTCACAGCAAACACAACAGGAGTGTTAAATAACGGACTTTATTAGCATTGTAATGTTCAATTAAAAACAAACAAACAAAAAGAGCACAGGAAACCAGCCCTGGTCTTGAGTGCATTATCAGACAAGGCTGGACGTGGAAAGAGCTAACATCAATAACGCTGGCTAGGGGTTTAATTTTTAACGCCATGTCAGCATTAAGGCGTGTGTTCACACCAGGAGTAAGGTGCAAATACAGAAAAGAATACGAAAAAATTAAATAAACACAAACAAGCACAAAAAAAAGACATTTAAATAGAAAGCATTTTAAATTGTACAAACAATTTATATCAAACAATCTATACAGGCACTGTGTAACGTATACTTGTTTCAAATTAATGTGTGATAAAAATCTTTCTGGTGTTGTCTTGAAATTACTTCTGAATTAATTCATCATTAAACACCTCCTTTACTGAATAATAGCGTCGTCTGATGGCATTAAAAGCAGAACAGAACAAGATGGTGCCTGTTCCCCTGTTACTAAAAACACATCTGATCCTCTGAAAAGAAAACAACTTTTAAAAGAAAACGTCAGTCTTCTGCCAGGAACAGTGTTGATTTCATGCCGTTTGTTATCCTCATATTCATCCCATTTCACTTGCTTACAATAGAAGAGTTCAAGATCAGGGTCAAGAGAAAGAAATAAAAAGAAATTGTATATAAACTGAGGAAAATGGCATAATGTGGATATATATATATATATATATTAGACATATCATTTGTGTGATACTGAACACTATAATCAGTATTGCGTACTGACGAGCACAACATTAAACATGTAGCCGGTGCGTTTAATAAGACTTTTAATATTTTTGTTGTACTTTTCTGTGTGGTTGGTTGCTATAAATATTTTTTCGTGCAACTGTACAGCAATTATATCACATCACGGTTAAGTTCTCGAATCTGATTGGTCAGAAGGTGGTTCCGGCTGCAACATGAACGACAGGTTTATATTAATGCGCTGACTCTAATACGTTATCATTTCCATAGTAACAGCTCATACACGGGGACGTGTATTTAACAAAAAATAATTCTTACAATCGTTGATGCATGACAGAGAGAGAGAGAGAGAGAGATACTGCTCTCTGTATTCATTCATTTATTTATTTATTTTAACCTACATGTATAATATGGACATGTATATGTGTTTCCTCTAGATTTTATTTATCTGTATGTCTGTATAATATATTTATTGCTTTGGCAACATTTTGATGTTACCAATGCCAATAAAGCTCATTTGAATTGAATTGAATTGAGAGAGAGAGACAGAGACAGAGAGAGAGAGACAGACAGACAGAGAGAGAGAGAGAGAGAGAGACACAGACAGACAGAGAGAGAGACAGACAGACAGACAGAGACAGACAGACAGAGAGACGGGTGACTAGACCTATAACTATAAACGTGTCGTTCATTAATAAATTAAAAGACAGTAATCTTCAGTAAATCGCCGCGGTATAAGTGGAATAACACTCCAGACCGTGTAGTTATAGGAAAATAATCCGCTTCCTGTGGTGCTGCATCTCTCACTCACTCGCTCTCACTCGCTCACAAACCCTCCATTTATGACTTGTTCAAAAATGAAAATAAAAAGGTATTTAACATTTCCAGGTAAATCGTGTTTTAGTTTAGCTTTATGATAAATATTCAGCCCCTGATCAATATCACCAATTTATAAACTGTGTCTGTGGAACGTTTGTAAAAAAAAAACTAATTATTTCAAAGCATCCAGATTATTTTCTTCTTTTTTTTTTTTTAAAATAAACAAAATCTCATATTAAAAAGCAAAAGGATTAAAACATTATTGTGCCTATAATATTTAACGCTGATAACCAAAATTACAGAAAAGATCAAATAAATAAACAGCAAGAAAACAAATAGCAATAACGACATGTATATAATCAGTTATACAGGATTATATCAGGATTATGGTGTGAAGCACCTGATTTTAGAGAAGAAAAAAAAATAATTAAAACTCAATAAAAGTGAAGGCCTTTTTTTTTTTAGAGGTTTTTTTTTTTTTTTTTTTTACTTTTTTTCCCCGTTCCTTCCTTCTTTCTTCAGTCTTTTTACTTTTTTTCTTTTTTCTTTCTTAAACGTCACACTGTCTCCACATTTCAAACTGTATTATTATTGTTATCAATCTTTATACCAGCAACTATCTATCTATCTATCTATCTATCTATCTATCTATCTATCTCTATTTCTTAAAACTGCACATTACCTTCAGATTTCAAACTGATAACAGTTTTAAACTTTCAGACTGGATTTTTCAAGCCAACATCACCGTTTGTCGTGATGAACGTTACCTGTCTGGTTTAGTTTAAATTTCATTACTGCTCTCTAGTGATTCAGAGGAGAGTTTTTAGATTATATATATATATTTTCCTAACAGCATCCTTAAACTGACTGTCCATGAGTGCGGACACATCAATCTCAAGCTGCCTAGTAAACATGGCAAAGAAAAAGATACTGAAAAACGCTGAAAAAAGGTTGGCATAAACAAGTTTAAAATGTCTTAGACCTAATAATAAAATGAAGAAGAAATTATTATTATTATTATTATTATTATCATCATTACTACCACTACTACTACTACTACATCAGGCTGAGCCTCAGTGAAGTTTATGATTCGTTTAGAAAAAATGAAAGTGAACAGGTCAGCATATTCACTGTACAGGGTGTTAATCTAGACACGTGAAAGTGTTCGGTGCCAGAGAATGATTTGGAAACTGAAACTTTTGAAACTGAAAATCTCATTAGATGAGTGTACTGTGAGATCATATACAGAGGGAGTGCAGGTTCAGAACAACATTACAGCCATACCGGGATCTGGGACTTTTCTTCTTTTCTTCTCATTTAAAATTGGAAATAAAAGGAAGGTTTTAAAATTTTTAAATACCTAAAACAAAGGAAGTAAAATGTTCAATATCTTGAATATTTAGTGTTTCTAGGTCTCTATTTAAATGTAAGTAAAAGTGTGATATTGACCATGTTAACTGCTTTGTACAAAAGATCAGTTTCCTCGTGTCTGATCTCTTCTACTGAAGCGTGTGATCAGACGACACGCCGATGGATTTGATCTAAAATGGATCATAAGGTTTTACACAAACGTGTGCAGGTCCGTACCAGCTGGAGTCACACTGTCATTAAAGCAAAAAGGGGACGAACCGAATACTAAGAAACTCATGTAATCTCATGTAAATATTTAAAAAGATTCTCCTTTTCACTCAAGTTGTTGTCCATGATATAATTTGTAATGAAAATTGTTGTATTAGATTAGATTAGAAACGAACGTAAATATCTAGTGTTCTCAGATGTCTGGCCCTGACTGTGCGAGCGGTTTATTCACCCTGACGTGCTCACCGTCGTAGGTTTGTTTATTAAGGATTTATTTTCAGCTTATAGTCACATCACAAAGACTCCATGTGGCTCAGAGGGGTTGAATGTTTTTGCTGCAGTTGTTGAGGCAGTGTGTGTTTTGTGAGTGGAGATGCGAGCGGCGGACCTGAGCCCAGCGCAGGATGCAGCTGAGGCAGTAGACGTGGCTGCAGGCGTCAGGTACAGCGCGCTCTACAGGCCTGGGCGCGTTCAGGCAGATAGGGCAGAGCTGGCTTTCCTCATCCTCCGACACATCCTCTACACTCTGCACACCTACCAACACACAGCATAACACATCACAGGCCTGTTCACAAGGCTGTTTTTATGACTCTTATCAGAACGTGTTTTTTTTATCAGGACTTTAAAACTGACTTCCTTTAACAATCATCCACCAACGAAGTCGACTACAGACAAACTCGTGCTCTGAAACTGCTTTCTGGAAGTGCGGTCCGTTAAAAATCTTAAAACAGTAACTCTAAAAACTTTAACATATATTCACTCTGTTAGTCGAGAATTTTTTTTAATAATCGAGTATTCGTGCTAGTCCTAATGTGCATGCCACAGCTCATTTGCATTTAGTAACGCCCACAAAACTCCATAAAAGGTAAAGCCCAAAGAGTGCTGTGTATTTCAAATAAATAAGCTGTTTGAACTTTACAGCATAATCTCAATCATAGATAAAATTAACTTTAAAAAAAAATAATAAATTACTTATTGTCAACGATATTATTCGAAGCTGATCTGTTGATTTACATTAGTACATTTCCTACACACATTCGTGAGCTTTCATAGGACACGACTCTTTTCTCCACGAAATTAAAGGATTTCCATAATTCCACATTTCTTGAGTAACGATTGACGAACAAATTCATTAACATCCAGTTTGATAACTGAAACTAAATAAATTTCATTATTGTAACAACCCTAAAACATACAAGTAGTCTTTTTTTTCAGTATTTAATAAAATTTCTTTCAGCACATTTATATTAAAATATAGATTTGTTCAGCACAGAAACTCAAATATTCATAAATAACAGTAAATACAGTTCTCACACAACTACATGCAGGTGAGATTGAAAAACAGTTCCAGTGCCAGGTCTTTACTGCAGCTGGCTTCACTTCCTGCTTGTTCTCGGGGCGTTTTGTCTTCAGCAAGTGAAATGAAGCTCAGTTGGACTCGGCTCACGTGACTGACTTGTCTATTACAGAACATTCCACTTCTTTGCTTTAAAAAAAAGTCTTGGGCTGCTTTAGAAGTAAGCTTCAGGTCACTGTGCATCTGCAGTTTGAAGCGTTTGGCTGAATGTGAGCAGATAATACAGCCACGTACACTTCAGAACTCATCATCACTTTTGTCAGCAGTCACATCATCAATAAATACAAGAGAAACCGTCTCATTGGCAGTCACACGCCCACGCCGTAACATGAGGTGGTACGCTTCAGATCATGAGCAGTTCCTTTCCTTCTCCGTACTCTTCTCTTCCCATCATTCTGCTACATGTCGATCTTTGTCTCTGTATCTTTATCTCTGTATCTCTCTGTACTGTATCTGCACAGAGGATGTTGTTCCAGAACTGTACAGACTTTTTTTAAAGATGTTTTTGGCAAACTCTAATCTGGTCTTCCTGTTTTTGAGGTTTACCAGTGGTGTACATCTTGTGGTAAACCCTCTGTATTTACTCTGGTGAAGACTTGTCTTGGTTGTTGACTTTGACACAGATACACCTACCTCCTGGAGGGTGTTCTTCACCTGGCCGACTGTTGTGAAGGGGTTTTTCCTTCTTTCACCAGGGAATGAATTCTTCTCTCATCCACCTCAGTTTTCTGTGGTCTTCTGGGCCTTTTGGTGCTCCTGAGCTCACCAGTACCTTCTTTCTTTTTAAGAACGTACCAATTAGTTGATTTGGCCACATCTAATGTTTTTGTGTCTCTCTGATGGGTTTGTTTTGATTTTTCAGCCTCATGATGGCTTGTACCACTGGCAGCAACAGCTCTTTGGACTTCATATTGAGAGTTAACAGCAACAGATTCCAAATGCAAATACCACACTTAATCAACTCTAGACCTTTTATCTGCTTACCTGTAAGTGAAATAATGAGGGAATAACACACACCTGGCCATGGAACAGATGAGCAGCCAATCATCCAACTACTTTTGGCATTTTGAGCTCAAATTCATTATTTAATTTCAACTCAATAACAATAACTTGCTTGAATGTTTATGAACATTTCACGGATCATACTAAGATTTGTTCAGACGTTTGTAAGTCTTTTAAACTGATTTTAGACTTTAAGGGATTGTTCTTATTTTGACTTCATGCTTCTTTTAACTCAGACTGAAAAAACAAAACAAAAAAACAAACAAACAAATGTTCCTTCACTTATCTTCGTTAAATGCTTCATCGTGGTCAGGGTCACGGTGTGTGTTTAGACTGTTATCGCAGGAACGCCGCCGGGACTCCGATCCGTTACAGAAAAAAAACAAAAAAACAAAAAAAAAAACACACAGATAAGACTCACTCACCGTTTCTGGGACATGTAGGCATCTTTGGCTCAGGGTGTCCTCCACTGCCGGTCTCAGGAAAGTCTGTAACAGCGACAAAATCGATGAAGGATTAACAAAGCTGGACAACAGGGACACAGAAATGTGTAAAGTGGACTAAGATCTGTCTCTTCATCTTCATGTCAGATGTCGTTCATCTGTACAGTTATTAATTTCAGAATAATTTCACAACCTGAAGTCAGAGATCTTTATTTAGACATTTTAAAAAAATTAAATACACACGATCTATCAGAAAACATCACACGGTGTGTTTTACGGCTCAAATATACATCGCTTTCCCTCACGCGCACGTTCACACGCGTGCTGTTCACACAGTCGCTTGTGTATCTTATGTACATCTGGAGGATTAAATGCGGCGTCCACTAGACGCCACGTCAGACCCAAAACATCTCCGTCCATCAGGTTTCCAAGTCGAATTTTAATATTTAGCGATTTCATGCTCAGTGACGTTAAACACCCCGGCGAGCTCCGTCTCTCTTCAGTCTTCTTGCCGTCGTTGTGATTGTTGTCATGATCCGTGGCTCAAATCAAAAACCCTCCGTGTGCATTCAGAAATATTTACTCATCTAAGAGAATCCTGCAGAGTGGCACTCGAAACAGACCTTTCAGGAGGAAATCCGTTAGCGTTCGTGCTCAATAACGGTCCAGAACAGCACACAAGTATTCAACGTGAGACACGGCGTTAGTTTGTTTATTCAGTGTCACATATCGCTAAACTGCTTCAGTTGGTATCGCAGCAAAAACGGTAATTTCTGAGGACGTGCAAAAGCGACGCGCCGAGCGAACGCAGGAAACACGCGGCGGCCATTTTGTGTACGAGCGTGCACGCTTAACAGCAAGTAAAGATCAATCTTTATGGCGTGCATGGATTATCTATTTTTGGACAGAATCTGGTATCTCAGAAATCATAAATACTACAGCAGTGTTTAATTCGTCTCAATCCAAAAAAAAAAAAAAAAAAAAAAAAAACAACTCCTTTGCTTATATAAATTAAAATATTGATACAAACTCTACAGCCTGGTCATGATCTGTGGATAAGTAAGACTATTTTTATTTATTTATTTGATGTAATCACTAATAGAGTTGGGCGATACGATGAAAATATATATTACGGTTCTGGAAAGCATTTCCACGATACATGATCAGGAGATATATTTAAATATATATTTATATTTGTGTGTGTATAAATTTGCCAGCAAATACAGAAGCATTCGATTTTTTGGTTTGAAAAAGTTCAACGTTATCTAACACCTACAAAAATACATTTATTTAGTTTCTATATAAAAAAATAAATAAACAAACAAACATAGAAAAGGTGAATAAAATTAAACTTATAAAAAATGTTAACATTTCACAGTTTTAAAAACAACATACAAACTTTAAACGCTGCATCATCTGCTTCCTGTGAGCTTGTAACTGAAATTTATTTTTAATAAAATGAAATATATATCTCGATATCGGATTAAAGCGTATCGTGTCGTACCGTATCGCGGCACCGGAGATGTGGTCACATTGCCCAGCCCTAAGTGCGTCACTTCCTTTGTGTTATTTACGCTACATGCAGCACGCAAACACGACCCACGTCGCCTGGGTTTCCATGACAACTCGTGTCCAGCCTGCCACATGCCAACGTGACCTTTGACCTCCAGCAATAAACTTAGGCCTAAATCCTGTGATGTAGCCGACAAGCTTAAGCTTTTACACTTCTGACAGCTTGCTCGAGGTTTAATCAAAACACACACATACACACACACAGAGATAGAGTTACAATTATATCCTGGCGTTACCGGAAGTGAGACAAAAGTGTTTGTATTAGCGAGCGTACTACCTCGCTAGCTAAAGTTAGCTAGCAAAGTTGTGTAAGCTGTAAACTTGTTTTGCTCTGTCGGTGTGATTAGCCTGTTAGATAACTATCCTAACTATCCTAACTATTTTAACTCAGTCACGGATACATTTCAGGAAATGCTTAGCTACACCGTGCTAACTTTTTTTTTTAAAAAGTTGTTAGCTAGTTAGCCTCTAAGACTAAGTGTTGTTACTTAGCATGCTAGTTAGCACAGAGCGCTGCTCTCCGTGTGCACAATAACACTCACTGACTCTTACCTTAGCCGAGAGGCTTTAGCCGGCCAGCTAGCCCGTCTGTAACACCGCGGTGGCGCTTCTCCGCTACAACCAGCATGCGAGCCGCTGCAACGACACGAACACCAACCTGAACGCGTACAAAAGTTCACAAGCAGCGGCGACGGCTTTAAAAGTGTCCCGGCCACATGCAGACGGCTCAGGTACTTGTAACTGTCACTCCCGGCCGCAAGGCGGCGCTGCCGCGCGAGACAGCAATGGCGGCCGGGAGGACAAGTGCGTCATCGCGCCTGACGTCATCACGCCGTTCATGCTACCTTCAAGTGCCACCGGAATTCACTAAGTTTAATAACAGTATTTCACCCAGAAGTTCCTTTTGTGATCGCTTTCAAGAAACTATTTTGGAATTGTGTTAATTGCAAAAGTGTTTTAGATTGACTTTTCAAATTTTATAAAAATGTATCCCCAAACTTTTGTATTAACCAGAGATTTTTATATATTATATATATATATTTTATATCTTCTTCTTCTTTCGGCTTTTCCCTTCAGGGGTCGCCACAGCGAATCATCACTCTCCACCTATCCCTATCTTCTGCATCCTCAACACTTGCACCCACTAGCTTCATATCCTCATTTATTACCTCCATATACCTCCTCTTTGGC
>CM040983.1:24352828-24373192 GCA_022985145.1 Pangasius djambal | reverse complement strand
TTGCCGTGAATGAATCCGGAAGAACTGTGCGTTAAAGTGGTGTGTTATTTCTTTCTTTCTTTCCGTATTTATTGGTTTGTTTTGTATAATCAGCGACAAGGCGTTTATGTTTGCCTTACTGAAATCAAATTAAAGAACCGAACAGCTAATAGGCTTAGTTATTATCACTTACATCTCGCTTTCCGTTACATGCCGCGTTCACGACAACTAGGAAGTCGGAATTTTCCAACTTTCTTTCTTTCTTTCTTTCTTTCTTTCTTTTTTTTTTTAAAGTGGATGTGATAATTCACTGTGAGTAGCACTCAAGATTACATGGAAGAGCAGTCTGTTAAAAAAAAAAAATCGCAAAATGCAAATTAACATTAAATCACGCTGTTATTGATGTTCTTACGTTTCACTCTTATCAGCGCCGCCATGTTGAAGTGACGTCACTGAGTCGCAACTCGGAAAAGTAAGAGCTCTCGAAAACAACTTCGACGTTCCGAGTAGGAATTACGAGTTGGAGAGCCGTTCAAAAGTATCTTTCCTACTGGGATGTCGGAAACTTCCCTATCCTAACATAGCCACGGTTACTGGGAAGCTGGAAACTGGGAGGTCAGAAACTTCCCAATTTCCACTTGGTCATGAAAGTGGCTGCCTCCTTGGAAGTTTGTGTGTACAAGTTCAGAGGTGGTGATTATAGCGTGGTGTGAATTTAAGTGGTTTTGTTTAGGAAAAAAAAGGACGACGTGATAAATCTTACTTTGTTTTTATTTATTCTTGTTTGTATCATCATTGTTTGTATCATCAACAACGAGAAGTTAATTTTGCCTTACTGGTCCTCCAGGGACTAAAGAACTGAACAGTTAACATGCATAATTATTTCTTAAATCAGGGGTTTTTGATCTTATCCAGAAAGGACCTGATTTCACTTGTTTAATCAGTTCATCTTGGTCTCCAACCAACTACCTCTAGTTTGGCTGTAATGAAAGCCTGCAGCCACACCAGCCCTTTCTGGATAAGACTGAAGACCCCTGACTTAAATCTTCCCGTCACATTCGTATTGGGGGCCACAATGACTTTTTATTATTGGCACAACTTGGAAAGTTGGGGCTCACAGAAAAATACAACTTCCTGAGCTGTATTTAAGACATTGTGGTGGCGTTCAAGTGCTTCTACCTCATAATTACAATATTTCTGACACGATGTGAAGGAACATGTGCTATATGCTCCATTCTACTAAAGGCCAATGGCCCAGATTGGACTGATGAGCAGCATAATGCTGAATGTGATGTTCTGCATAGCCCTGGCCACAGGGAATTTTGCTGTGGCTCAATCGAGGAACTACATGGAGAGCATTGGAAAAGGTTTATAAACTTGTCTACTGCACCACACCTTAGCTTTGCAGCACATGCTTTAGCTAACAGGATTGTGAGCAGGCCGGCCTGGGACGAATCCCAGATGAATGCTACGTTCAGAAACACAATGGCCAAACACTGAATGCAGATCACTGGTTACATTCTGGTGAGGTCTTATGACATTGCCTCATGCATGAACATACAGGTGATCCTTAAGAGTTTGCAGCTGTTGAAATATTGAGCTGATTGAAGCCTCACCCCTGGCAGTGGGACACCTGGGACAGGACACCAGTTTGCTTTATGGATGGTGCCAGGTGTAGTTGGCACGCTGCTGTAAAAGTGTGATCAACCCTGCAAAGACTGCAACCAAAGAAGCCATAGAGTGAAGTGCACAGGTTTCAGAATCAGAAACCAGAACAACCAAATGGATCGGCCAGATGGCATTCTCAAATGACCCCAAACCTGGCTTGTCAACTAGGCACCCACATCATTTCCTGTGAAGTGACTTTAACCTGTGACAAAAACCAAATATCACAGACAGAGATGCATCCTCATCTCAGTGAAAAGGGAAAACTCTTCCAGGACTCTCTGGAGGCATGAGTTTTTTCCCCCCTCAACAATTCCCTTGAATCTTTTCTCAAGTCATCACCTTAGTAATCGCAGATGTGTATATAGAAAATATTATTTGATCAACTAACACAAAATGTTATATTAATTATAATATAATATAATATAATATAATATGATATAATATGATATAATATAGCTATATCATTATAAGCCCAAATATATTTTGGTCAGTTTAGAGCTTTCCAAAAAGGTTTTTAATTTTATTCTATTCTAAAATGGTCATAACACATATTTGATTAGTTTCTTGAAAATTATAATAAGTAATAGGTACATAATACCTGCCTTCACTATTTCATCTTTTGAGGACTTTGAAAACGGGCAAATCACACCTTCCAGCAAATGTCCACTGTCTGATAAAGTTAGTTTTATCTTTTTCATTTTGCAGTTGGCTGTCCGAGTAGCATCGTCTTCACCAGCAGGGGGCGCTTTTGTCCAGCCTCATGAAGTCCAGGTTTGCCTCAGAGGCTTCTTTTTACACAAAATCTTTTTCTTACCTGTCATGCATTGTGCTTTGAAACACAAATAAAGGGAAAACCATCACCAAGTCTGACATTAAGTAGCCTATTTACATACATGTACATATCTTTTGTATAGTTGTGATGTTCTGAAGTTAACATTGTAGATTTCTCTGTTTAGGAATGAATAGTATTACTAAAGCCTTAGCCAAACCCGGGTACAGTGTTGGTAAGGCACAACAGAAAGGTTTAATCTCTACATTTCTGCAATACAAACAAATACTTCATTTTAAGGATCAATTCAAGTGTCATATGCGGGTAAAAAGATACAGTGTCTAGAAACATTGAAAACAGCTTATACTCTCTGCCCTGGTTTTCTAGCTTAAATGACATTCAGAGACTTGTCTTCTTAGGAGAACATCAGACCAGAAACACAGACACCTCAACTTCACAAGTCTTTTGTTATTGTTTCCGTTCCAATGAAGTATCATGAGCCTTCTTTCATCCAAAATACCTTTCAGTTGACTCCAGAGGCAGGTATAATAACCGCAACCCTATGGACTCAGCTTTCAATAGCACGATTTTCTCAATTCGTACCATGTGGAAGTGGTTTTGGTTTCGAGAGAAAGAGGAATTGCTAAACATAAAGGTGAACACCTTTTACAGAGTCTCTTACAGAGTCAACTTTACAGAACAAGTTTACACGACACATTACTCTGATGAGAAAGCTAGAATGTTTCATATCTTGGCGTAATAATAAGAGCCCAGAACCCAACCACACTAAGAAAACGGAAGTGAAGATTAATTTCTAGGAACATCCTCTCGCTTCACGTCTCTTAGAACTGTTGGTCTGTGTGTAAATTCCTGTGAGCACATATGTCTGTCAGCTCTAACTGAAAACCAAAACCTGTGCCTTTTCACCATTGAACAAAGCTGTTGGTGAAAAGCCGGTCTGGTTTGTTTACGCAAATCATTGTGACGAACATTGTAACGCCAAACGGAAAAGAACATTTCAACAAGCTCTCCTCTCCCATCCAAGACACCAACCAGTCCAAATAGTTTATGTCAAAGCTGCTCAATATCAATAAAACTGCACCTCAGAATCATCCAGACTGCACCTACATTCCTTCTCGCTAGACTAGACAGCACTCTGCGAACGATTGTATCTTAGCAAACAGAAATATCTTAAATACAGTATATTCAACTAATATTTCCCTTTATTAGGATGTTTTTAAACAAATACAAGATTATTAAGCCTATTTCTAGATACTTATACTCATTTATTTCCAGCAATGAACTTTTCTCATTCTATTGACAGATCATTTTGTTTATTTTAAGCATTTTATTTCTAGTAAATAAGCAGCAAAGTTATCTTCAAATAGAAGATAATTTTCAGCTTGAAATGAATAAATATGTCCATCCAGTTTCTGTACTGCTTGTCCTACCCAGGGTCGCGGGGAGCCTGGAGCCTGGAGCCTATCCCAGGGGACACAAGGCGGGGGACACCCTGGACACCCTGTCTTATCCTAATCTACTTATGGAACATTACTGCCAAAATTTACAAAAGTCAAAGTTGACAATGGGAAATGAGCTCTTACGGATTATCAGTGAAAGAAGTTCACTTTTAGCATTTAAACATGAGCCTCATTATTGTCTCTTCACTCGACTGATCTCTGTTTGTGCTCACATCGGTGTGAAATAGAAATAAATCCTGACTGATTCGCTCACTTTTGGTCTGTTGACTAAATTTCTTGTTATTACTTCACAAATATCTGTCTGTTGTTGCCTGTACAGCGCGTGTGAGTGCTCGTCTCTGCTTTGAGGACAGACATTTTGAGAGCCGGTATCTGATCACAAACTCGTTTAGCCTTATGTGCATTTCGCTGTGGCATGTAACGTTCTAACAACTTGAGCAAATTGTGAGAAAACCACACTTAGAGATCAAGGCTTTAGATTTCTTTTGGAACGAAAGTCAACACCAAGGTTTAGAAAATAGCCTAACTAAAATAAATTTATGTTTTTTTTTTTTGTTTTTTTTACATTAGAGGTGTCAAATTATATTATTGGCAGAAAACCTCCATTTTCATTGTTCTTGGTTGTAGCGAGATCTGTTTTTCCAGGCTGCCTCCTGCCTCATGTTTGCTCAATCCCTGGGCAGCTTATTATAATATGAATAACAATTATTTAATAATATTTACATTTTATTTATATTTCACTTTTCAGTAACCAGTTCATTCTTTTTATTGAGCAAGACGTGAACATGGACAGAGGGAGGAAATTAACAATGGTACAGCACAGAAAAAAAAGACAGTACTGAGGAACGAGGAAGAGAGAAAGAAAGCGAAAGACAAAGGCATGCTGTGAGCATTAATAATTAGGGATGAGGACAGTTAATAAGTTGGATAAATTAATATTTTACTAAGAGAAGGCGTGGAAAGAGGAATTAGTTCTTGATGTATCAATGAAACGTGACTAGATGTCCTGCATTTATTCATTTATTTATTTATTATATACATTTTTGTTTTCAGGGTGGAGTGAGCTACCAGGAAGTTAAGCCAGTGTTTTATAGAAGTGTCAGATCTGTTTTTCCAGTTCAACAGTATCACCTTTGGAGCAATTGTAAGTCCTATTACTATAAAAAGCCCCAGTGGTCGAACAAAGGGGAAGAATGAACACCACTCGGCACTTCCAAGTGTCAAAAGACAGATAAACAGACGACACAAAGTTTATCTTTATGGTTTATTGAACAGTAATTACACGATATACATAGTGTTTCATTGAAACAAGAGCACTTGTACGACTGGCCATTCATATTCCGAGGACTCTTTTGTTGAAGTACAGCAGTCTAGTTTTAATGTACGAGAAATGTGCAGCACAAGTCGCTATGAGCAGCGTGGCCTCTTGTACTCTGAAGGAATTTTTTCAAATTCAGTCTTTCATATCCAGCCATGTGGCAGGGACGAGCCTAACACTGATCTAACATTAGACAGTCCTTTCCCCAAACCAGTGGGTAATAAGACCCATCACTGGCCGATATTTATATTTGAAACACTGAGCCAAAAAAGAAAAAGACAAAAAAGGGAAACAAATACACGTGTCTGCAATAAAAACAGCATATATACACACTTCATTTGTTTGGTATGTACACATATTTACAATATACATATATATAAATATAGTAAAATAGATAACATTACACTGATGTTCTTCTATAAATAAGTGTTGGACAATACATTTTAGATGACATGATGTTAGTGACTAGAAGCAGAGTGAGGTTGTACTAATGTGTGTGTGTGTGTGTGTGTGTAAATTCACTCAGTGGCTCATGACACAACAGTGGACGTGACCATTTTAAATAAATCCTCTTGTCCTTTCCCTATCCTTTTCCACCTTTCTGATTTTTTTTGCCTCCGTCTCCGTCTACCTCTGGCACACAGCCAAAAAACCTTAAGCTGCCGATGGTTAATGGTGGTTAATACTGAAGATGGAAAAGTTGAAAGCCTCATCTTCTACTTCTCTTGGAAGGTTTTAATGTACTGTCTGTTTAGCAATGTGAGATTCAATACATTTTAATTCTTCTCACAAGTAAATTCTTCTTTAGAGAAATACTTTGGTGCCTTCTAACAGTCAAAAGCACAGCAATCTAGCTTTTCAGTCTTGCCTTTTGAGCAATGAGGTTATTGCTGTAAAATATGTTCTCAATTAGGTTTTCAGTGTTGTAGTAAATTCATCCTTCATTCAGAAAAAAAGGTACTAAACTGGTGGATATTTTGGTTCCTTTTGAATGTAGTGTACCTTTACAATGTGAAATTATTGTACCTTGAGGAACGCAAATGTACCTGTACAGTACCTTTTTTTCCTGACAGTGTCTTGTTCGACTACCAGAACCTCAGGTGAAAGACTAAAGAACTTTGTTCATTAGTAAATCTAAGCATGTTTTTTTTTTTTACAAGTCGACTAATATAACATTGTAACTCGTAAGATCAAAGCTGACTAGTAAAGGCTGAATTGACGACGTTTACATATATTTTGATTATTAAGTGCCTTTCAATATACAAACCAGTAGGAAAGATTTTTTTGGCAAAGGTAAAAAGAGAAGTCAAATACTAGTTGCGACACGGAGCTAGTTGGGTTTTGTTGCAAGTTTGAGTAGCTAAATACTGAGTACTGTGCACTGAGAGCAGTCTCTCGATTTGCACTTGCATTCTGTGATTTCTTGATTTCTGTAATGCATCAGTATTCGAATTACCAGGACTGACAAAGCAGGAGCTAATATAAAAACTTATCATGGCAACAAAAGTATAAGATAAAGCACCATCCTTGTGGCCTAACAGCATACTGTACAGAGTTCAGCACATTCTCTCAGAATGGTATGAAGTTCTTTGCTCTGAGCTGGAAGAAGAGCAGGGTTTGTCAATTTTGTTCGTGGTTGTAGCAATGAGAACAGGAACAGTGAAAGACTGGACAGCAGCTAGGCGCCGCCAGAGACACGTCCAGCCCACCTGTCACTCACGCTGCCTCTTAGTGACCATTGCCCTGGCCCTTAGCAATGTGGACCCAGTCCAGGATGATCAGACTCATGCACCCGAACATGACGACGAAGCCACTGGCCAGGAACAGGACTGCCTGCAGGACACACAGAAGGACATGACCTTTAAATAACCTAAATATAAGACTAAACGTTTTTAAAATTGAAATTAATTATTTTTAATAGTGCTAAAAGAATTTGAACCAGCTTGTTCGCCTTTTCTGCTTGATTTTGTGAACACCCGGCCCTCACGCTTTTAGGATAAGCCATTTCAAACAGAACTTAATCTCAATTCAACGATATGACAAGACTTTCTTACCCCTATCTTCTGCACAGAGTTCATGGGCTCCTTCTTTACCAGCTTGAGGTAGAAAGCAGACGGCAGGATGAAGATCAGCATAGCGGCAGCAGAAGCACCTTAAAAAGAAAAAAAAAAAAAAAACTTAAACATGACACATTTGTTGACTATTTTATTGTTGACTAAATTCTCTTGGTTTTAGGATTTGTCTTATCAAATGAAGGAATTTGTCATTTAAACTGTCACTAGTATTTCCTTCACAGTTGTGCTGTGACTGTTGACCTACCAATGAATCCAAAGATATCCCTAATGGTGGGGACGAAGATGACGAGAACGTTGACCCCAGCCAACAAAGCCACAGTGATGACGATGTGGCGGATCCAGCTGAAATCTTTAGAGGCGCCTAACAGATGATTCACCGAGGTACGGATCTGACATGGCCGAGAAAAAAAAAAAAAGAGTCCTTCATTTTCAGATTTCTAGTTCAGAGTCTATTGTAACAACAGGTTTGCAGTGCTTCTCTAGGAACACGCTAGTAAAAGTCAAAAGTATGTCAAAGTATGTGATCATAAAGCAGTTGTACTCACAGGAAAGAGGACAACAGGGACAGTAAGAGTGACAGCAACCAGCACAGCCAGACGTACAATCAGCAACACCACATCGAATTTGAACACCTTCGAGTATGTGTGTAAAAGTTCAGGCTCGACCACATCTAGAAAATACAAACACGTTTCATTATTAGATGATCGGCACCCACCCTGGACCTGTTGCTCCTAAAAAAAAAAGAAAAGTCCGACAATTTTTTTTAAATGAGGGAAAAAAAAAAGTCCTTGCTTGTGTAACATTTCCAATCTTTCAATCTTTCCAAGAACATCAGCAAACACACGATGCTATTTTCCTGCCAAGACAAACAGCACAGAGGCCAGATGTCAGGGCCTGCATCTTTCTCAAACCTTACGCAAGAACTACCGGAACTGAGGTGAGGTGGGTTTTAATTTACAGTCCATTCTCACATGTTATTTTTTCCATGTGAGAATCCGCGTGTCAGCATTTGAAAAATTTGCCAGCTCCGCAGGATTTATGAAGGTGCTTTTATTCTCAGATGAGAATTGTCGCGTTGTCGTGCGCTTACCGTGGAAGGTCAGGTATCCAAACAGAGCAGCGAGCAGGTACATGACGAACATGGACAGGAAAGACACATTAGCCACATTCTGCATCTTTCTCCGGGAACGACTGAGGAAAAATAATGAGACTTGATGAGATTTTGCTACAGCTTTAACCATTCCGAGACATCTCAGTGTATCGTCTGTCTTCCAACTGGACTTTAAAATGTCAAAGCTTCAAACTTACTCTTTGAGCTCCTCGTACATGGGCAAAATGGCCGGGTGGCACACAAAGGCGAAGGTGAGAATAGGCACGGCATACACAGTCTGAAGAGAGGAGGGACAACATTATAGTTATACACCAAAGAAATCACACTGACGGCACTCACAGAAACCCTGCAGTGATAGCCAGCATCTGCTGTAGCTGTACCTGTGAGTTGAAGACAAAGTATTTGGGTCTGCAAGAATCCTCGTTATAGGCGGTGGCCGTGGTGTTGGGACGTGCAGTCGTGTTGGTTGATGTCATGTTGATGAAATCGGTGAGAAGAGGGCAGGGGATCTGGAACTTCTTGTAGATCACCTGAAGAAAAAAAAAAATCAGGTGTTGATCTTGTTCTCATGAGTGGAACCATGGCAATAAATAATTATAAATAATAGCAAATCACATCTGCTTACCACGATTAGGAAGAAGACCATGCACAACAATGAGAACCCACTTGTGTAGCCAAGATAGCCTGCGGTAAAGAAGAAATACAAAATTAGCTTCCTCCTGTCCGGCTTAACCCGGCTCTGGACTTCCCTTTCAGTCTGTTTTCTTTCTTTCTTTCTTTCTTTTTTTTTTGCTGGAAAGACACTCACCCAGATTTTTAAGCAGTGAAAGCGGCAAAATAATGATGAGAGTAACAAGCAACACCAGGTAGTCTCCGTTAGTGTACCATACCCTAAAAAAAAAAAAAAAGAACAAGGTTTAACGTTAACATTGAAGGAGAATTTAGATATCAATACAAAACTCATTACAATTACACTTATTATTATTATTATTATTATTATTAACCAGGATGAACCCTACTCTGCAAGCTGAATATTATTTTTCACAAGATAACGTTCATGCATTAGGTCATTGCACGCTACAGCTCTGTGTGGTACGAGGCTGTCTAAAAAGACCCCTTTGATCGGCACTCGAAATACATCTCGTCCTAGCTGACACTACAATGAAACACTTCGCCACTCAAAAGACACTTAGACACTCAGACAGACACTACAGGCAGACATCTACACTGAAACTACACATGCATATATGAAGAAAACGCTTGAAGAGCATAGATTGATTCATTTGAAAATAGTATCAAAGTGTCTTACTCTTCATCTCCTGTAAATGCTTTGATGACTATTGGCAATTCGTACTTCACAATGTAGAGGTAGCTGGACATGGCTGGAGAAGAAAGAGAGATGTTAGAACATGTTTACCTCCGTAATCGAATTCTTTCCATTAATACACTAGTGTACAAACTCAATAAAAGCTAAGACACTGATCCTAATACTGGAAATTGCTTTAAAAAAAAAAAAACCCACGTGTAATATAATTTGTCCCATATTACAAAAGCTGTTTGAGTGATGAATCCTGCATGAATTGCCAACTCACCTCCAAAGTTCTGCATGGTGATGGAGCACGATGCTGCAAGCTTGCCTGGCAAGCCGAAAGCCTTGTAGCCCAACTGCTCATAGACCAAAGAACCTGGCGTGAGAAGGAGGATACACAATCAAAACCTGTCACATTCGTGTGGGTTATCACTCAAAATAAATACTGGTTAGAGGAACCGGTGCTAACCTCCTTCATTAGCGGTCTTGAGCAGCAAGTGTACAGAGTACAGGGAAAATATGGACACAGCTACCAGCAGGATTCTGCCAAACAGACCGGAGAAAAGCGATATATTATTAAGCATACACATATAACTGCTGTCATGGTTTGCCAAGGGAAGCTGTTTTCTACTGCAAAGCAGTTCTTTAGGTTACATTGGCTAAAATTCAGGCTATTCAACATTTCCGGGAGGCTTGATGAGCAGACACAGGGGTGTTAATGCTGTATGTTCACGCAACATTTATAATGAATGAAGAGGAAGACAAGAGCTCCATCCTAACAAACCAGCCATACAACTACAGAACTGTCTGATCTAATCACATTGTTCCCATGATTTAAATATGTACTGCATCTAACTTGACATAGACACACAGTGAGATTTGATTAGATTTTCTATGTCCACATGACCTTCGCAAGCTTACATACAGACATGTACTATGATCCCGCATTTATATTTAAAACACGTACCGATCTGATCTTAAAACTGGGAAAGGATGCAGTTCCCATTCCTGTCACCTGTAGACTACGTTATACTCAGAGTTATACTCTGTATAGAGGAACTGGTGACTACCAAACAAACAAACAAACAAACAAACAAACAAAAAAACAGGAAGTGGAAACATAGCACACACATGACCTAACTGTCCCCCACGCTGTATGTAACTGGCAGCCTGCCTGCAGAGGTATTAATGTGCTTGCTAAGAGGCTTGGCTTGCTTGTGAGCAACCCGCAGTGTAAAACCAGAGCTTTCACACACTCTCCTACTCTCAAACGCAAACTTGCACAAATCATGTCTGTTTGTAAACACGTATTAAGTACGGAGGAACCTGGAGTGCTGATTAGCCCTGAAACTTGGGCAAACCTCAGCCCGAATTAACATGAGGTAGTGTAGAAAGAAGAGAATTATTTATTCTAAAAAGTCCGTCTAAAATATTTCTGTACGTTCTGCCAGGAACTTAGCTGATTTACTGGTTTGGCAAGAGTTTTGTTCAAATTAAAATGACTCGATTGCTAAAGCTGGTCCTAATAACAGGCTGATTCGATCAGTGATGCTTCATAGCCATAAGCCTCTGGTCAATCTAATGTACCCTGGAGGACTATAAACCAACACCATCAATATCGCATGATACTCACACAAACAGGGCGATGCCCGTGTTGGCCATGGCGTACGATAAGCCGAGTATCCCGCTGCCCATGATGGCATTGCCCAGGTTGAACACGGACATCCCAAACGAAGCCGTGCCAGGGTGCTAGAAGAAGAACAGAAGAAGGCACAGATTAAATTCTTCACATTTCCAGGATGCATCAGCAGGTATGCACTTGCATTCCTCACACCCTTCCTATTTAGTGTCGCTGAATCATTCAACGGTTCATGACTCACTGACATTATCTGCTTTAACAGAACTGAGTGAACAATAAGCTGGGGTTAGAAATTCCAAATATGTTTCAGATGTTTCTACTCTTACACTGCATGGCCAAAGGTTTGTGGGCACTTTTGTGGACATTTTATACACCTGTGTGCTTCCAACTTTGTGAAACAGTTTGGAGAAGGAACACATTTTGGTGTGATGGTCAGGTGTCCACAAACCTTCGGCCTTATAGTGGATCTGATACCGGTACTCACATATGTATATTCGACTTCATATTTCTTCTTTCCTTGGGTGTAACCTGGGAGGAAGTTCTGGCTTTCAGCATCCACGTCACCGTATTGACTGCAATTTAGGGAAAACATACATATATACATATATATTTAATTTTACACTGTATAATAATAATAATAATATGTGAATTTTAATGAGTAACAGCAGGTAGTGTAGGTGGTACCTGTTCAGCGGCACTTTCTTGCTGGGAAAGTCGATGCTGTTGGTACTGGAGTTGCTGTCTTCATCTCGTGAAATGTTGAAGCGGCTCATCTCTGCTGTTCCAGGAGTAAAGTTCATTCTGCAGAACCTATCTCACACACACACACACACACACACACACACAAGAAACACACTCAGTGCTTTTGAATGAGCAATACCACCCCAGTGAGTGTGACCTGCGCAGAGGAGTGTTTCGGGTTGATCACGTGATCGCCGAGCCGGAAGGGGGGGGCCGGTGACTCACCGACAGCGCGCGCTCGCGAGCAGTGGAAATTTCCAACCGGCATCTTCAGCCTGTCTGTGAATAAAGACCGGCGTGTTCCCTAAACACCGCCATGAGTCACAATACAGCACACTGCGCCAGTGTACCACCAGCTACCGGTGTTTCTACTCGGAAAATATCTATATGCATATTTATATATGTACAGCGATAAATATCATATCATATCATATCATATCATATCATATATATATATATATATATATATATATATATATATATATATATATATATATATATATATATATATATATATATATGTATATATGTATATATATAGAGAGAGAGATAGGAATGATTGAACACCTTTAATGAAAATACTACCACTACTCATATACCTTATTATTATTATTATTAAGAACAGAAGCTTATTTATAGAGCGTAAGAATTAAAGGAAACAAGGCCACGTGCATCCGTTTTTTTTTTTTTTTTTTGCGCAAGACGTCCATTTCCCGTCATCCAGCCCTCATCCCCACCCAGACAGACAGACAGACAGGCTGATGAAACTCATACATCAGATGAACACTGCTACAGTTATTCTGTACATCCCCTCCTCTTCCTCCCCACATTTCTGCTGTTTATTGCATATTTATGTATTTATTAGCTGCTAGGTCACGTGACTGCGGTAGACAGTTGTATGGAGCTGATTGTACATTTCCATCCTGTCCTCAGCTGTGGATATGAAGGACACCAAGAATGTTGGAGTAATATATATATATATATATATATATATATATATATATATATATATATATAAAAGAGGCGTTTTTAAAAAAAAAAAACCCATAACAAGAATTTTTAAATTTTCCTACATCTAATTTCCTCTGTCTGCACACAATAAATGTATTCCATTGCATGTATGAAACAGCTATTAATAAAGGTAATATATATATAATAAATAATTAAATAAATAATCTTACCTCTGAAACAAAAAAAAAAATCCGCCTTTCTTCAGGTTGTTCCTTTGCGCGGGTTTTAAACCACTTCCTCTTCTTTCTTTTTTTTTTTACTACAAAATTGTAATGGTTGAGGACGAATAGAAAAAGAGCCGAATACGAAAACACACACACACACACCAAAAAAAAAAACAGCTAATGATAAATAATAAACTAGTAATAAATATTATAATACTAGAATAATACTAAAACCCGTTTAAACGGATAAAGCGCAGGAGCTGTATTTCCCAGAGATGCGTGTCCTCGAATAAGCAACGCCGCCGGATGCTGTGAGCTTATATGGGCTGAATTGCATCAGCTTTTACACACACACACACACACACACACACACAGAGAGAGAGAGAGAGAGAGAGAGAAAGAGAGAGAGAGAGGCGAGGCGTAATGACGTGGTTTGTATACAAACACTAGGCTACAGGGCATTATAGGCTCTATAATAAAATTAAATGTAAGAAGGAATATTGCACTAACAAACACATGAGACAAGCTGTAATCAGAACTTTCTACCCTTGTCAAATTTTAAAATAAATTCACTCACATCACCTTAAATCACATCATAATCATATTTGATAAAAGCACTATAAAATATAGGCTATTAGAACAGCTTATTTAAAATGCCCTCCCCCCCCAAAGTGAAAGAAATACACATCAAAATCTTAAATGAAATATATCCTTCATATAAATTCCTACATCTAAAATTTAATCTACTGTAACTGCTCTTCTGAAGATACAGAACATCTCAATTTTTTTCATACGATTTCTCAAAGTGCCTTCTGGAGAACTGTACGGGATTGACTGATAGATAAGATGTGACTGCTGATACTTTTACTTTCACCTTACAGAATATCATGTATGGTAAAACCAAAGACTACTGTGTTCTGTTTTATTTGATTGATAACATCATAATATTGGCAAAATGTTACATACATAAATGTAGATTTCTTAAACCCCACCTCTGTGTAGAATTTTCAGAAATGAACTAAAACGTTTTTCAGAAGTTCTTACACAAATGAAAAGTCAAAAAGCATTAAAATGGTTTGCTCTTCTTCTAATATATAATTTACTCTAGAAATGGTTTTGCCCCTCCTCTTTTTTGTTATATTTAAGTTATTTTTCTATTCTTATACGTCTTGGGTACGATCTGTTCTGATGTGCTGAGTTTCCATGTCAGTGTCCTGTTGAAAATGGACTATTTATGCCATAGCACTAGGTTGAAAATGGTGTAGCACCACCACCATTATCCACTGACCATTTACCCATCCCAACTCAGCCACTCTATATCCAGATTAAACAAGGATATGTTTTTACTATCATCATCATCATCATCATCAGGGTCGAGAGAATGGGCTGTTCTCCCATAACCATGGCCAAACCACATGCAACTCACTGTCCAAAGTATTTAAAGACTACCCTGACTATACACTGCAAAAAATCACACCATAGCGAGTTAAAATGAATGAAAAGTGTCTTGAATATAGTCAAATCTATCTCCTATTTTCTACGATACGATTTCAGTCAACCAAATGTAAGATTATTCATTTCTAGACATTGCTACTCAATTTTCAAGCATTGAATTTGTCTTTTGGAAATGTATATTTCTAGAAAGAAGCAAAATAATCTGCCAATAAAATAAGATAAATATTAGATATCTTTTCCTTTGAGATACACTGTATGGCCAAAAGTATGTGGACACCTGACCGTCACACCCATATGTGGTTTTTCTCCAAACTGTTGCCACAAAGTCGGAAGCACACAACTGTGTGGAATGTCTTTGTGTGCTGTATTAGTAAGATGTCACTTTACTGGAACGAAGAGGCCCAAACATGTTCCAGCATGACAATGCCCCTGTGTATAAGGATTAGACATCCGTTTACAGTCATCCAGCCCTCATCCCCACCCAGAAGGACAGGATGATGAGACTCAAACATCTCAAATGATCACTGGTACAATTATTCCATACATTCCCTTTTTTTTCTTCTTTTTATTATTTTTTTTTTACTTCTGCTGTTTCCTATTTATTTATTTATTTATTTATTTACTGTACATATGTAATCTGCTTGGTCATGGACTGCATCTATTTGGTAACGCTCTTGTGGCTGAATAGAAAAATGACCCCACATCCATTCTCCAAAATCTAGTGGAAAGCCTTCTCAAAAGAGTGGAGGTTATTAGAACAGCAAAGAGGGAACCAACTCCATATTAATGCCCATGGTTTTGGAAAGGGATGTTCAGTAACATATCTGGTTTTGTTGGGCAGGGCTCCACACACTGTACTTTTGTCCATGTAGCGTATCTTCACTTGCTAAGATGCACATACTTCATGTACTCGTACTTACTGGCATGTTACAATAGGTTCTCTACATACACACTCACATGAAAACACTAAGTGCATTAATTGCTACCACACTGAGGGTTTTGCTGTGGCCTGGGTGCACTAGCTCAGGTTTGGTCTGTTTTTCCTTCCCTCAGACATATCATTTGCATGAGTGCCTCCAGACAGAGGCGCATCGTCACTTATCGAGTGGCCCAAATCCATCCTGCTGAAAGTTCTGGGGAACAGAGGGTGAATCTGCTCTGTCTCGCATTAACCCCGGCTTAAGGGCTACCACTGGCTTTCACACACTGCCTCTGTTCTTTTGCCAGCCAAGGCCGCATGGCTCAGAGGACAATAGAAAAATCAGCGAGGGAATGTCTGACCTATTGAACCAGGCCTGGGGCCCCAGGATGCACACTGATTCCATAGGTAGACCTAGACCAACACCCACATTTTTCTGGCCCTGTGTGTGTGAAAGAAACAGAATAAACCATTGTCTCTGCATGTATGGTAAAAATTCTCAGTGTAAGAGGTGTAAAACACAGGGAACCCAGACCAGCCAACTTTTATAACATCTGCCAAACAAGTTAGTTCCTGTTGTCACTTAGATGACAGCAGCTATAGCTAGTTCGTTCCTCACCAGCCTCTCTTCTTCTTTCTCTTGAAGTTAATAAGACAAAAAAAATCAGCTTGACATGTTCCAGATAAACCCCAAAGCATGAACTCCTCTACCCTGAAGAGTTTCATGTGTTGGAAAACTTAAAACTTCACTCAAAAATTGCCCATGTTTTGTTAATCTGTCAGATTTTGATAAATCAGACTCGAGAATTCAACAGTACTGTGGTATGAGGATTTGTAAATCATATATGGTGCTCCAATATTCTATATTTATAATTATATAAACCTCACTTATTGTAAACTGAATATATCAGACAGAAAGAAGTGTTTTCTAGCTACACGCTGTAAAAATGCACCCACTTTTCCTATTAGCTCAGGAAACTTTTATTACAGTTGAGGCCATACTTTTACATATGCCTTGCAGAATCTGAAATAAAAATTGCATTTTGTTTTTTTATTTAGTTCTGCCCTGAATAAGCTATTTCACATAGCAGATGTTTCCATATAGTCCACAAGCCTGAACAATAATAACTGAATTTACACAGATGAACCAGTTCAAAAGTTTCCATACGCTTGATTCTTAATACTGTGTGTGTTACCTGATGATCAACGACTGTTTTTATGTTTTGTGATAGTTGTTCATGAGTCCCTTGTTTGTCCTGAGCAGTTAAACTGCTTACTGTTCTTCAGAAAAATCAGAAAAACCTTTTCACACTGAAGTAACACGATACATTAAACTTTTGAACAGGGTGATCGGTGTAAATTATTATTATTTTGCGTTCTTGGAAACATGTAAATATCTTATGTAGCTTCTGAAGGGCGGTACTAGATATAAATAATATCTTTAAACAAAATAATAACAATTTACACCGATCATCCTGTTCAAAAGTTTACACCCCCCTGGCTCTTAATGTAATGTGTTGCCTTCTTGAGCATCAGTGAATGTTTGCACCTTTTGTAATAGTTGTGTACGAGTCCTTTAATTGTCCTCAGTGTGAAAAGATGGATTTTAACATCATATAGCTGCTGTCGGAAAGGGGTCAAATATGCAGAAGATGCTGGGAAAGCAGAGAAATACAGGACCTGGAGGATTTTTCTGGAGAACAGTAAGCAGTTTAACTGCTCAGGACGAATAAGAGACTCATGAACAACTATCACAAAACACAAAAACAGTCGTCGATCATCAGGTAACACACAATATGTAGCATATGTAAACTTTTGAACTGGTTCATTTGTGTAAATTCAGTTATTATTGTGTCTTGTGGACTATATGGGAACATCTGCTATGTAAAATAGCTTATTCAGGGCAGAACTAAATGAAAAAACAAAATGCTATTTTTATGATCCCTCTTATTAAAAAAAAAAATTATTAACATTTTGCAGATTCTGCAAGGCGTATGTAAACTTATAGCCCCAGCTGTACTTCCTTAACATTTCCTAAGATATATGCCTCAGCATAAACGCTGTACATTGTGCTGAATAATATTTAAAGAAACCTTTTTTCAGGCTCTGACATGGCAAGGCCATAAAGTACAAGTAAGAGCAGAATGGCTAATGGTTTAGAATTTCAAAGATGCAAAAAAGTGAAACCTGATTAGGTAGTATTGAAAATGAAAAAGAAAATAATATGAAGCAACTCTGTATACTTAATAATTCATCCAGTTCAGAGGTCGGTGAGAGTGTGAATCGCCCACTGTGCTGGACCGGGGACATCTCATCTTCCCCTGGACCTACGCCTGCTCTCCTATAAAGTTTTTTCTTTTCTTTTTTTTTTTTTTAAATTTCACCCCGACCTTAAACAAATAAGGTACTGGAGACTTATACACTGTGAAGCTATGACCTGGACCATGGGAAGCTTACATTAATACACTAAATTAAATATACACCCAAGAGCTTTCTGAGTACTCACTGGTGTATTTTAACAAATTCCGTCTCTAACTTGTCTTATAAAAATGCTGGTCAAGTCAAGAGATTCAAGAGATATAACATTTGTTGTATGACCCATAAAGCATAAAGCTAAACTAAATAAATAAATAAATAAAATGGATTTTTGCATGTGAAGTTAGACCTTTGATTCTGGAAACTACTCTATACCAGTGACACACTCAGTCGTTTCAATGTGATGTAATGCATTTAAAAGAACAAACTGCTACAGCAAAATACTGCATCATACAGGAACTGTATCAAAGGTATTGTGCAATTACTCTGGCAACTGTCACAAAAATCTTGCGTTTTTACCTCAGTACCTAACATGCTCTATCTTACATGTTGTATCATGTGCTATCTTACTGTGTATGTAGCTAAATGTTGCATTACAGTAGCTGCTGTGCTTCGAAGGCTCAGTTGAGCTGTAACACCATGAGACTGATGTGACCAACGTGCCACATGAGAGGAGGATGTGACTTATTCACACTGTGAATTCACACAGAATACATCCACAGTGTATATCAGTGTGTTATATGTCTAAGATGATCAGACACAGTATCAGTAATGTTCAGAGCAATGTTCACATGCTTATACATCTAACCAAATTACGTGTAACCAATTTTCATTTGCTTTGGCGTTTCTGCAAATAGTGACCAGTAGTTTAAAACTGCAGTGTGGATTCCAAGAAGCTTGAAGTCAACAAAAAAGGTATACATTATTCTGGCCAGGTTGTTTTATACAGTGACTAATAAAAGCTAGTAGAGGCTTTGAATGTTATACTGTAAGCATAAGCCAGGCTACAACCAGCAAAGAGCCATAATAACTGGTTATCTGTCATAAATGCTTCATCTAAAGGGCTAAATGTAGCTGGTGGGAACAAAACTCTGCATGGGCACATTTTAATATGAAGCTTTAAGGTTTAATCCACTTACTGGTGGGAAAGTAGTTTTAGTGCCACATTCCAGGAACCGTGGACACATGAAGAGATCAGGGCGAGGGAGCTGAGGACACGCCCTCAGATCTTCTTCAAAACTTTCCAATAAGAACTTTTGAGATGGATGTCCCGTATCCCGAGTGTATGAACCCACTGACTTTATGTGCATTAGGTTCATGATGGACAGTACAGAGTGCTATGGGAGTGGGGGGGGGATACACTGAGCCAGTAGAGAGCAGGAAGATTAGGGTGGATCAGATAAAGGCATAATCAGGCCTCCTGTCTACAGAAAACACTGTACACTCATACACACAGGTCAAATATACTACACATCTTTTATATCTGAATAGTCCTAAATCTTAAGTCAGTTTAAAAAAAAAAAAAAAAAAACCTGGATAGTGTAAAGTGACACTTTATATGGATCATATAATGTTAATTGTATAATATTATTCTTTCACTGCCTATGATTCAGACTTAACCCGGGTCTAGTGGCACTAGTAGGTGCTTAATTTCCTGTGAAAGGAAATGACATCACTGTTGATTAGATGCTGCCAAACTCAGAACTCAGGGAGGAAATAAATAACATTCCTTTAGCTTCCTAACTCTGTTTCTCGGAATATCATTACATCATAAAAATGTTTTAACACTCCAGGGGGCTATGTTCATCCGTTTCAAATAGAATATATTTAGTTAATTTCTTGTTGTCCATGTAGGAGCACAATAAGAACATACTGAGGTAATTTTTATTAATAAGTTCATTAACATCTGAATTTACCACTGCTCTGCACAGTTTCATCTTTTCCTATCTTCAAGCATACGCGATTCATCCCACGACTGGCCCGAATGAGCTGAGTTGAGCTGAGAGTTGAGGAAGTAAACAAAAGAATGACGAACAGAAACAAGCAGGAAACTATAGGCAAATATACATTGCTCAAGGGACGTGTAAAAAATAGCAAATGGAAAACCTGAAACAAAAGCGGATGGGAGCAATGATCATACGTTATTACTGAATCTGAGTGAAGTTGGAAACAATGGTTCAAGCTGCTGTATATACACAGCAAAAATATAACATCTCAACAAGGGTTGAGGATATCTTGAATATTATCATATTATATCTAGTATTTCATATTATTACAATAGACTACAATAAACCAAAATATAAGATTATGAAACCTATTTCTGTACTTTTTTCCCACTCATTTCAAGCCCATCTTGTTCTACTGGCAGATAATATTTGTAATTTTAAGCATTTATTTTTTAGAAATGAG
>CM040983.1:24320384-24351190 GCA_022985145.1 Pangasius djambal | reverse complement strand
TCATTATAACAGCAAACACAGGGGGAATAAATCTGGAATGAGTTGTTCAACAAGCACATATGGGTGACGTGATGGTCAGGGGTGCACAGTCTTTTGGCCATATAGTGTATTTATTAGAGTCATGGAGGCCATGAGGTCCATACTGACATTATTTTAAAGTTTTTCATTGAGGTTTGGATTAAACCTCTTCTATTCAATTCAGTAAGGTTGCTGCTACCTCGGTCTCTGAAGTGTAAATGGTTTAGAGGGGACTGGCTGCTTGAGGAGCAGGGCTACAATGAATTTACCTTTCTAGATGTTGAAAGTGGTGTTGTCCATTTCTGTGTATTTATCCCACCGACTACCACAAAGAAGAGTGATATTGTGATATAGTCCTGAAGCCTAATGCAGTATCTGTAGAAGTGGACAAATCCTAGCTGTAACTCTGATCAATTCAGAGACATGGACTGTCTACTTTTTTTTTTTAACTGGATAGGAAGAATATCTCTCTCTCTCTCTCTCTCTCTCTCTCTCTCTCTCATTAATAATCTAGGCTAATCAAACACATCCTACATTAGATATATGGATCTCTGAGATGAACACACTAGCAGATGAAAATTAAGACCTCCTCTTGGAAGACATAAGGCTGAAAACTCAAACTCAGAAACTCAGTTTCCACAGTACAGCAATGCAAAACCATCTCTGAGAAGACATCACATTGTAAGTGTCTAAAAGCATCTAAAAAGAATATATGGATGGATGGATTAATCAATGGACTGATTGGCACAGTATCACAACCAACCAGACAGATATAAAGAACGGAAGAAAGAAAGAAATCTGTCTACTAGTTGTAAAAATGGTAACTCTTCACACTGATTCATGATCACTGAACACTGGCATGGCACTTGATCTATCCTGCAAATTGAAATCCAGAGTTCAGCCAGACAGTTACGTAATGGTTTGCTCCAGTGCTGGAATATAGCAGTCATACCCAAATGTCGCATCGAACCACAGTCTCATCACACGATCCCTCACACACAATGCACTCACTAGACTAAGGACTGATACTGCTACAGACTAAATGCAAAGTTATTAATTTGCTCCAAACAGATTTCCTGCAGATTTCATTGCTCCAAATTTCATGTAGGCAAAATGCTAGTAAGCTGCGCTCCAAAAAAGTTGCATGTTGGTTTTAGTTAAACCAGTCATGTCAACATGACTCATGTTTCTAAAGGTCAGTTGGGTATTAAGTAAAAGATATGTTGTCTTAAATTACATTTAATTACAAGAACCTCAGATTTAAAACCACATGAATTTTTTATGACATATTTTAGTTTATTTTACAGCATCAACGGTTTATAAATTATCTTAAAATAAGATTGTCAGATAAAACCTTATAATCCCAAGGTCTTCATTTGAGCAACTGCACTCTTTTGTAAAGTCATGTGTTACATATACATAGGTTTCTGTAGAGTTTCTGATTTCTAATTTATTTCAGTGCATTTTAGTAACTAACAGTTTAATTAAAGTGATCTAATTTGTTTTGTAGTAGGGTTACTCAGGGTGAGTCAGCATGCCGTGAATGTTCAAGTACTGATGAGTTACTTATTGGTAGCAGGTGATGTGGCACGACACGTCGCTGCTGTTGTGAAACGTGAATCTCTGGTTTATGTTTGAGCAGGAATGACTCTATTTCTAATTTCTAATTCTGCCATTTGCACATGAATAAGCAAAAGTGTAAGGGAATACCTCACATCAGGAAACTTCACAGTCATTCCTGTTTGTCTCACATTGGTTCTGCTTTAGAGTCACCTGATGTTATTTTCGTCGCCCGTTTGCCGTTTGTGTTCTCATCAGAACTCCCCTGTTTGATTCTGGTCCTAATAAAGTCTGACATTACTGAGAATTCTTCGAGTCATAGTCTTGCTTTGTGTTTGGTTTCTGTGTTTTGAGTTTGCCTGATCTTTCATGAATTTCTGTTTGTTTCTGTCTGTCTACTGTCTCTTCTACAATCCCAATTAAAATTGGAGCAGGATTTTTTTATAATTAGGCAACCATTTAAAATGTATAAAATATCCTTGACCTGTGACAAGTGACAACTTTCGGCGTGATAGTCAAAATTGTTATTGCAAGTTTAAATAAAGCCAGGAAAGGGTGATTTAGTGCTGAACAATACCGTGTCATCCTTCCCTACAGCATACTTAAAAGGGTAGAGGAATGAAAAGTCCCATATAACGATTGTTAAGATGATAATTAAAGTAGTAATGATTATGTTTAATAACGCGGACCACAATTTGGCATAAACGATGTGCATGAAAAAACTTTGCCAGAGTTACTATTTAAAATGCAGAATGAAGTATATCAGTGTTTTAAAAACACAGCCACATTAAAGAAACAGTAGACCATGAGCTTCCGATAAAGATATGCTGTTATGTTTCAAAGGTGTTACCAGATGCTTTTGAGTGAGACATTACAACTTTTCTTTATTTCTTTAAAGTTAAAAACATTCACCATGGCATTAAAAATGTTCCTTACAATAATGAACGGCAGCATAGTGCAACCTAAAGCTTCTTCTTTTATAATTCAGTTTCCGTTCTTCTCTGTTCTGTCCATGAGAAAATGCTGGGTATACTGAATTGGTGCCAGTGACATTTTTCTGGCATTGAAATGTTCCTAAGTAAACACTGATACGTAAATATGATGAGTCCTGGTATACGGGTCAGCAACCTCCCCACAGCCGAGCAACAACAATGTAATGTAGAAGATGCCTGTTCTTTTGGACGTGCTGTTTGGTGAACACACCCCCACTGTATTGGGCACGGCCTCCCGATGACGTAATCACTGACCTTCCTTCATCGCTTATCAGCATCAACAGGGTCCATTGCCAAAAGACTAACACTAACAATAGTGCGTTTCTAAGTATAAATGATAATGATGAGGGTTAACGTTTACAATGCACAAAGCATTTACTTATAATTGTTTAGAATCATTCTTTCTAGCAGAAAAATTCATACATGTGCATTCAATGTGCAAGACTGTATTTTGTGTTTTTGTATTTAAGAACACTTTTCCACATTTTGTAGCATGACAACCTGGAATTGAAATGGAATTATTTGGGATCTTTATCATTTCATTTACACAGTATGTCTGAAATTTGATATTTGAAAAAAAAAAAAAGCACACATTTATTGCTATAAGTATTCGCCCCTTAAGGTGGTGACCCTCCCATTTACATTCTCTTGCAGACTGGTATTTGGCGCCATCCATCTTGTACTCAATCCTGTACAGTTTCCCAGTCCCACCTGATAAAAAAAATTCACCTACAACCACCACCATGCTTCACCGTGGGGATGGTGTTCTTGTGAGATTAGCGGTGGTGGGTTTCAATTTGGTCTCATAAGAATCTTTTTGCACATGTTCGCCTGGTCTGCCTCCTCTAGACAGAGTCACAGTTGTGCCATATTCTGTCCCTGTTTTAATAACAGATTTAACATCACTCTGCGGGATGGGCAAAGTTTGGGATTTTTTAAAATGACCAAATCCTGATTGATACTTTTACAGAGCTTTGTCCCAGACTTGTTTTGATGGCCTGTTTAGGTTTGTTCTCTCAAAACTCTACGTTCCTCCAGGATCAGGAATATTTGAGATATTGAGATCATGTGCCACACATATTGACAAATATAACAAAATGTGGAAAAGTTCAAGAGGGGTGAATACTTTTGCAAGATACTGTAGATGAGGCTGATCCAAAATGGTGTGGTAAAGGGTGGTACCAAATCCTTTCTGAAATCTCTGTTCTGTAACAAACCTATAGCTGTGGTCCTGGCTTTCTGATGATCAGATTCTCTGATTTTTCTTGACATTATAAATTGATAAATTAAAGAACAATACCACACACTGAGGGAAATATACCACCATAATTCTGAAGTCAGTACTGAGTGTAAACTGGGGAGAGTTAGGCCCAGAAACACACCCCTCCACCTTTTCACCGTTATTATGGAACACAGGCACAGAGTTCTGCAATCCTCCAGACTTAAAGCTCCTTATTAACTGGCACAGTTGTGTTATTATTTGTGGATTACACATGAAGTATACCATGAGCAGTCTAAGCTGTCGGGAGTGTTTTTAAATTTAGCTTATCTCAGGATGGATCATTAAGAAATTCCCTGTTCATAAGGGCATTATTTCTGAATTGCGAGGAACAGCCTTTGGGTAAAGTGCCATAGCAGAGCTCAGTGTGAAGCCTGTGTCAGGTATTGTCCAAATGTAATAATCTGAAAATAAAAAATGGCTTGGTCATATCAAGTGGTAAATAATGTAAACGTAAAGGCACCTTTTGTGTAAACACATACTTATTACAATCTTTCCATGAATGTGTTCACTTTTGCTAAGTGTAAGCTACCCTGTATAACTTGGACAGGCAGCTAAGGAGGGTCAGGTTAATGTACTATAAACATATTAGTACATTTTCTTTAGTCCTGTGTGTATGTCTGTATAATTGTAACCTAGTGTTTAAAAATTGATTATATTGATTGTTTGATTCTTTGAGAAAAAATAATACAATGCCTCAGTATGTGTTTCCTCACATCTCTACTCAGAACTTATAGTTATTACATGCAAGGTCAGCAAGCACTAATATCACAGTTACAAATCTGAGAATTACATATGTAGAGGAAAGGTCACAGGTTTCATTTATATAAAGAACTGAAGAACTACAAAATGCACAGTTAGGGTCGATATTTGATCATCAGAATTGTGTGTTCTGAGTGATTAGGTTTCCGCTGCCTGTTTATGGAAGAACAAGAACACTGAACACCCTCACTGCTCTCCACAGGTCCCCGAGCAGCAGGCAGTGAGTGACGGGGTCAGTCTATCACACGGCGCAGTCGGGGTCAGGCTCATAGAGGCCTCCTCCAACTCGAATGCTGGGCTGCTGCTTTTAGCACTTTGTCACTAACTCCTTAGTTTGTGTGACTGCTGTGAAGAACGTGTAAAGGAGCTAATCTAAAGGGTTGCTTGGGATATAGCTCACTGGTTTATATTAAAACCAATTAAACAACGCAAAACTTATCATTTGCATAATTTAAAAAAGTTCTCTAGGAAAGATGTGTGTATACTTGGCCATGCGGATCTTCGCACACTGTTCTTTTAGGCGTATCAATAATGTGTCCTTTCCTCATACCAACAAACACAGAAGGCTTCCTCACTATCTGGTTTTTGACGTCAGCACAGCGGGCTAGGTAGAAACATTTCTGCACAATGCATGTGGCTCTGTCTTGGAAAAGAAGAAGTGAAAGAAAAGTTCAACTGAGAAAATTCAGAAAGCCTGTGTGACTCAGGAGGGTTGTACATCTGCATAGTGTGCTTCACCTTTTCTTTAGAGCTGTGAAATAGAGACCGAGGCAGTGAAGTGTTGAGAATAGTAAACAGATCATAAAAGACCAGAAGTTCACTCAGGTTCACTCAACAGAAATATTTTATAATCAGTGTGAAATTTGATTGGGAGCCAGTGCAGTGTGGATAAGACAGGAGTGATGTAGTCATATCTTCTGATTCTTTTAATGACTCTCGCTGCTGAATTCTGGATTAACTGGAGCTTGTTTATGCTCCTACTGGAAAATCCAGACAGTAAGGCATTACAATAATCCAACCTAGAGGTAACAAATGCATGAACTAGTTTTTCTGCATTGTGTAGTGACAATATATTTCTCATCTTTGTAATATTTCTGAGATGAAAGAAGGCTATCTGGTAATATTATATACATGAGCTTCAAAGAGAGACTGGCGTCGATAATCACATTAAGATCTTTTACTGCTGCACATGATGAAAAAGAAAGGCCATCCAGAGTTACTCTGTAATCAGAAAGTTACTTCTAGCAGCATGTGGTCCTAGTACAAGTACTTCTGTCTTGTCAGAATTAAGTAGAAGGAAGTTAATAAGCATCCAGTTTCTAATTTACACATTCCTCAACTTTATTAAGATGGTGTCTGTCATCTGGCTTTGCTGAAACATACAACTGTGTGCCATCAGCGTAACAGTGGAAGCTAATACCATGTTTATGAATAATTTTACCCAGAGGTAGCATATATAGAGAAAAAAGCAGAGGGCCTAAAACAGAACCTTGTGGAACACCAGACTTCTCCTTAGTATGCGTAGAGAAGTCACTATTTACGTCTACAAACTGATAACGATCAGTCAAACAAGACCTGAACCAGGAGAGGGCCGTTCCCTTAACGCCAACAAGATTTTCTAGTCTTTCAAGGAGAATAGTATGATCAATGATATCAAAAGCTGCACTGAGGTCAAGCAACACAAGCAAGGAGACACAACCCTGATCAGAGGCCAGTAGTAGGTCTGAACTCGGTGAAGTTTCTCATGTTCTGGGTTCTCCGGTTCCCTCCCTCATACCAGTAGGTGGGTTGGCTATGCTAAATTGCCTCGAGGTGTTAATGAGTGTGTGAGTGGGTGTGCATGGTGCTCTGCAATGGACTGAGATACAGGCAAAATAAACCTGCAGAATAGGATCATCATGGTAATGCAGGTCTGTAGATTTTACATAATCAGTTGTTCTTCTGCACACGTCATGCTGCAGAGTGACTGAAGCTACACACAAACACACACACACGTGAATCATACAAAAAAAAAAATTAAATCTGCTTAGTCATGATTGTAAAGCACACCTACTATTATATCCCACACTAGTAGTAGGGCGTGTATGTGTTGGGGGCAGAGAGGGCAGTGTTTTTGTGTGTGTGTGTGTGTGTGTGTGATTGTCAGAGCAATGTGTGTATACAGGAAGTCAGAGAGATAGAGTAGATAACCAGTGTGTTAAGAGACTGGAAATCATGGCAGCCTGGTGAGATATTCTGTTACTGGATAAAGGTGTGTGTGTGTGTGTGTGTGTGTGTGTGTGTGTGTGTGTGTGTGTGTGTGTGTGATATCAGTTTTCTCTACCTGAAGAGTTATCATTTTGTGACTAACACCATTTTTTTACACCTTATGTATTACACCTCTGCTCATAAATGTGTAAGGCAAATAAGGAACACATCTTCATGGATTTAACAAACAAATCAAATTAAGTACGTACGTAATTAAATAAGTAAGTAAATAAATAATTAAATGTATTTGTAACACTTTAGATATGACAACATTTCTCATTTTCATACAATATTACATTTTTGGTAAATCAAAGCACCTCAATACTGTAAAACATAAAGATGATTATTAATGACATCAGTTTAACACCAAGACAGCACAAGGAAGAGGTTGGTTTTTCTTTTTTTTTTTTATTTTTATATTACATATTATTGAAACACCTTCAATGATACAAAAACCCTCTGACACAGTAAATATGTAAATCACGTATGGTTGATCCACGGGAAGCAGAGCCGGCTCAGCCAACGGCATGCAACTGCTCCTCGTGGGTCATTTGGCACTCAGGTAGAACAGTTGGAGAAACAAGTAGAGCTCTAGCTGTGGGGTTAAGCTTCATCTGTGGAGGGGCGTCTAGGTTTGAGCTTTCTGCGTTACGATCGGCACTTTTGATGATCAAAGTACAGCAATAAATATTGAAAAAAAAAAAAAAAAAAAAAAAAAAAAAAAAAAAAAAAAAAAAAAAAAAAAAAAAAAAAAAAAAAAAAAAAAAAAAAAAAAAAAAAAAAAAAGGTAATTCTGAGGTATTAGGAAAAATTAGTAATGGACCCCTCCACAAATTAAGCTGGACTCCTTTTAAAATACCTGAGGGAAAGTCAAGGCACAGAGCTAAAGCCCATCCAGCATGACACTGATATCGGACACTGAGCACACACATAAGCGTGCAAAACATGAGTGACTACAGCCTGACTTACAGTGAGCAAAAAGAATCAGTGAGTATCCGCCATTTTACAGGTGGACTGGACCCTGCCCAAAGATACATCAAGGCATTATAGCACATACAAAAAGTGTACAAAAATGAGTAAAGGAAGAGCAAGAGATGATCTTCAGCCATATGCAATACAGCCATCAACGCTTCCGTTATGTACCATCATGAACTGACAAACAAGTAGCATAAAAAACACTTAAATTTTTTTGTTCTGTCATAAAAATAGCCAAGCAGGACACTAAATAATAGAAATACAATATTATTTTTCCTCACAAAATTTACAAAGCAAGCTCAGAAAGAAAGAAAGAAGTTAGTTGACTAACAAATAGAACTAAAATACATAATAGTAAAACTGTATCAGTATCACTTGAGATGATATCCCTCTTTACCCTGAAGAAACTCATTAAGTGTACCTTACAGCAGATTATTTACAAAGAATATACAACTGTCAAAAAAGACTATGATCCAAAACATGCACAAAATATACCATTTCATTTGAAATATCTGTCTATGTCTATGTAGATCAACAAACGATCTATAAATACTGTCCACTTTGGCGAGATAGGAACAAGAATACCCCAAAAAAAAAAAAAAAATTCAGCACAAAATAGTCAAATCAGCAGTGTTTGGTTTGTCTAATGGTCTCCGCACCCAATGAGAACACAACTCCATTCTGACTAATAAACCTTTACAGCGGCATGGCACGATGAAGAAACACGAGCGGGACAAAGCGATATTGTAATATCATGCAAAACTGTCAAAACCACGTTTTGCAGGACATTATAAAACTGAAGGTATTATTACTGAATCAAGATGAATTAAGATGACACTTAAGCCACTTACACTATTTTCAATATTCGGGAATACTATAATAGGATAGGAAAATAGGACTTGGTGTTCAAAGGTGAAAGCTGCCCTGATTCACGGCGTAGCACTACCAGCAGTACCACCAATTCAGCAAGTTACTCCAGTATAAACATATATACGGTTCATGCTTGCCATTGCTTTAGCTGTACAGTACAGGGCAAAATGCTGAGGCATTCTTCTAGCCTGCTCTCACAGTAATTACTCTCTCACTGTTCCTCAACACAACACAGCATTAGAGAGGTGTGAGCACCTGTTTAATATTAGTACTGGTACTGTTCATGTAGTGGCTGATGACTAATACCATGAAGCCCATTCTGGCATCAAGCGCTCAGATTTCACCTAAAGCCAAAAAAGGTCAGAGCCAGCTGTCCTATTTTCGTGTCTCACGAGTGGTATGACGGTATCAGAGCTGGAATGAAGCATGATGTTTAGGATTCACACTCAGCATTTAGGGATAAGATCCCCAAGGGCCTAATTTTGGTTTGATTTAATCGAATAATTTCACATCGACTTGCATAGAGGTCATCTGCAGAAGTTTTGTTCATGCATTACAGAGTAAACGCAATAAAAGGAAATTGCAATACACTTGACTTGAGTCCTGGCATGTGCATCACGATCATCGTCGTATTAGTGGCAGCGTGTCCACTTGTGAAACTTTGACAGGATTTTTTTTTTTTGTCCAGAGCGGGAAAAAAATAATAAAATGGAACATTTCCCTTGCAATGCAAACACCTTAAAACCCCGAAAAACATCAATTAATGCTATTTGATCAGATGACTATCATTCTACTTACATATATAACAAATAAAATGCGATGCTGTATTTTTTTTTTCCTAAAAGAGAAATCCCAGACTATAAAAGAAAATGTTCTCTGGTGCTTACAATCATATATTGGTGCCAGTGAAAAAAACTGTTTGGGTCATTTGCGCCTGTCTGTGAACATACATAAAAATCATGAAACACGATCGAGAAGTGCTCTTTATCCATCATGAGAATGACCTCTTGAAGCACCATGGCGGCCTTTTCTTCTGCAGAATCTGAGGCAGCCAGTTCAGACTCTCTTTTTTGCTTCTCTTTCTCTCTCTTTTCCAAATCTCCTACAGCCGAACACTGGTGCTCTCCGCATGGCTGGAGTTTCGCGACTTCATACGATAAGAGCACGGTACGCTCAGTATTAAAAGATGACGTGTGATGACACTGGGAGGATGTAAAGACATAGAGAGAAAAAGAGATCACGTTGGCTGAATGTCTGTTTATAATGCTTTAATGCTGAGAGGGTGTCTTCGGCGATGTGTCGGTCACATCGCATGCTTATAATAACCCTCAGTCTGCATTTTTTGGGGACGTCAGGCAGGGGAGCTTAATGGCCGTCTCCAGATCCAGGAGGATTGTGGATCCAGTCAAGAATGATGAGCGTCAAGCTGCCGATCATGAAGACAATGCCCACTATCAGGAAAATGGCTGCCTGTGGACACAAGGCAATATTCAGCTCAATATATGTCCAACAGTATATACACAAGAGACCTTAATATAATAAAAGTCTAAAATTAAATGTACTCGAATGTAAGTCACAGCTAGTATGTCTATGTAGTGTTGTACATCAAGTTAGAATGGTAGAGGTGAAAAGGTACATTACAATAAGTTACTGGTTACATTAATGTGTTTCATTTTTAGGCAAACTTACTGATATCTTCTGGGTGGATCTAAATGGTATACTCTTCACCAGGCGCAGGTAAAAGGCAGCAGGTAGGATGAAGATAAGCATAGTGGCAGCAGAAGAGCCTGCAGCAGGAGGAAAAAGTGCAGACGTGTGGCTTAATTTCTGTATTAAACAGATAAAACTTCAGCTCATCTCAATTATCATCACATATTTCTTAAAAAACAGATATCCATGAAACCCCCTCATGATGACAGGTGTGTGTACAGGTATAATAAGTACATAAAGTTCTAAACCTGATAATCAAGAGGACTATAGAAAGAGGGGAGAGAAAAGAGAAAAAAAAAACAAACAAACAAAAAAAAACACCAGATGTCAGATCAGCTTTTTTTTTGATTGCTTCTGCAACACTTCAACATATCCGGCATATTTCAAAAGAGTCAGATTCAACCTTACTCTCCATGTCTATGGCGTAATGAGGGACTACCCTGAACAAAATGGCTGTAACTTGCTTCATGTTATGTTTATGTAAGGTACTTCCGTGAAATTTGATTTGCTACAGCTGTCACATTTCTGCATCATAGTTGATTTAAATGTAAATATATACACACTGTCAATATTGAGCTTAATGTCTGGAAACGGCTGCAAAAACAGTGGCGAGAAATGTACAGTTAGAAATGATCAAAAGCCAGCATTTACATTTAAATGTATACCCTTTGTAAACTGTTAATACCTGTAACAATAGCCTAATAATAATCATCATCATCATCATCATCCAGAGAAGAGATCCCAAAACATCCTGATGTAGTTTGGTAGAATTTTTGGAAAGTTGCTACTGATCAGAAGCTGCCACTGTTGGATCCTTGAGCAAGACCCTTGACTCAATTTTAAGCTGCACTGGATAACGAAATGAGTAAAACGTAAATGTAAGTAGAAAGTAGGTGATACTACTTTAAGGCCGAGACTGGGACAGACACGTGACATAATAGCTGTGTAGCTATCCTACTAGCTAGCTATACTATACCAACAAGCCAAAGCTTTGGCGTCCATAACAGATCACTTTGGTATTACTTACATTTTAGCTATGAAAAATGCTATAAAATGAAAGCAGAACTTTTGTTAGCTGCCTGGCTAGATCGCAACAAGCTACAGACCAAAGATGACAAGCTAACTCATAGAAAGGTAGCTTAAGAGACACTGAGCACACAGAAAAGCATCACTTACCTATAAAGCCGAAAATGTCTCTGATTGTTGGGACAAAGATGACGAGAAGATTGTTGAAAACCAAGATAGCGGCAGCTATGAGGATATGACGGATCCAGCTGAATTCTCGCCCAGCAAATAGCAGTGTGGTGATAGAAGAGCGAATCTAAAAAATATTAAGGTCATTACAGTTGTAAGTCATTGACCTAAGCAATGGTTCACTGTATAATAAATAAAAAAAAAAAAAAAAACAGTTCACAGACTTATTAGATGTAATGAAAGTTTATCCTTTATGAAGACAGGATATTGTGGTTTTGTGGTTCATTGAAAAACTGAAAGCACACTGTTAAATTAAAGAAAACTGACACGGATTTTCAGTGTAATGAATCCTTTTGAAAGGATAAAGCAAGAGAGTAGTGAAGTAATCCGTACAATGCATTTTATTAACTTTTTCATTTTTCATTTTAACAAGGACAATGATACTCCCTAGTTCTGAGAAAAGGACAAACTGTCTTCAGTCTACTTCCGTGGTAGTAGTCATCAGCTGTGGGAACGAATTCAAAAGGAATGTTGTGTGTTTATCCTTTAAAATACCAGGTTGTGTTTTTACCTGGCAAAGAATGACGAATTAAACAACTGTTTTAAGAGTTGTGATGCGCGATGATGCTATTCGGAATACAATGCTTACCAAGGTTGACTTTTAGTTAAAAAGACTAAACAACACAACAGATAGAGGAAGGATATGTGATGAAATACAGTATCATAAACTAACTGATAAAATGTTAGGAATTTTTTGACATGAATTTTATATTCATGGATAACTAGCTTTCAGTGAAAGTTCAATGAACCCCATTGTGTCTAACAAAGGTAGCAGCAGGTGGCTAACAGAGTGCAGTTAATGAGCTGAAGCCAGGTCACAGGACTAGCACTGAGCAGCCTGGGAAAGCTAATGCACTGGGGTAAAGTTCACCAGCAGGAGGTGAGGAGGAACCACACACAAAAACACACATGCGCACACGCGCGCACACACACTGTTCTGAAGCTGTGAAATGCCCTGGGAGAGTTGCATCAGCCAGCTGAGCTCACGGGGGGGGGGGGGGGGGGGGGGGGGGGGGGGGGGGGGGGGGGGGGGGGGGGGGGGGGGGGGGGGAGTGGCATGGCTGTTGATGTCTGCTGTCAGTTCATTGTCCAGGAGAGACCGTTTGAACTGTATTATATTTTAGTGAGCTCCTTCAGAGTAAAGATACACTGGCCTGAACAAAAGTTTTGTTACCTAAAACATGAAATAAAGTGGAGTTAGCGCAGTGTGTAATTAAGAAAATTAGACACCAGCTTTGCCAAATTCACTGACACTTTTGAACATTTATGTAGAATCACTGAAATCTAAAATAGCATTGATAGCCCTTAAAAGTACTTTTTATCCACCAAGCAAAATTTTACTTTTTAATAATTTTTGCCTTATTGTCAAGGCTTTCTTTTGCTATCTACATAGCTACTGTTACATAGTAAAGATTTACCACAGATAAAAGTAACTCGGCCAAGGTTCACACTGTGATGAACAAATCTGCAACAAAATATGATGAAACCCACAGGCTCCCATCTTGTGTGCAGTTACTTACCATAAAGCATTTTATTCAGGAAATACGAGTAGCTGTAGTAAAGTTATTAGGAAAGGTGTGGGATGAGAATGAGCAATGCAAGTCTGGGGTTTAATATGTAAAAAATTATGTTTTCTTACAAAATATAAAACCCTTAAAGGTTCTTTGGTTGTCCCTCTGGGGGACTCGTTCAAAGGTCTCTCTAGAACCATGCAATGGCATGTTTCCCTATCGGAACTGTTTCTAAGTAGAGGCTTTTTAGGAACCCTTATATATCCAATGAGCCCATCAAGGACACATCTAAAAAATGTTTAAAAAAAAAAAAAAAAAAAAAAAAAAAAAAAAAAAAAAAAAAAAAAAAAAAAAAAAAAAAAAAAAAAAAAAAAAAAAAAAAAAAAAAAAAAAAAAAAAAAAAGAGACTTGAGTAAAGTACATTCTACAGGCGATTAATGATAATGATTGCTTTCACTTTAAAGTGTATTTCTCTCGCTCTTTTTCTCTCTGTCTCAGCTAGGTGTCTAGGTTGTATTTCTAGCAGCCTGATGTCCCATTCCTTTGCATGGGGGTTTTTACATTAAAGAACTGTTATTTGTTGGCACCTGGGTGTGACATTTCGGTTGCCCCAGTGCTCTGGACTGAAAAATTCAGTGTCCACTGGTGAACGGCAAAGAGCCTTTAGAAGTTGCATGTGTGATCTTCGTCCAGTGGCTCTCTCTCCTGCCAGTTACCAAGGAGGTGAAGCACATGGCAATGGGCCACTGCAGTATATCATGGGACACCAGTGGGAACATATTGGATTTTATTCTGGCACACTAATTAAGCCACAGAACTCCGATGGAAGCAGGAATTAATGGAAACGACTAAAACTAGGCTACACTTCTGTTTGTAATAATCAGCACTGCATTGTTGGAATTAGTGTGCGTTAATCCTAAACTAAAGCCGGTTTCAGTGCTGTGCTGCTTAGCTATGAAGTTAATCCGTCTGCTCCAATGGCAAGGCTAACATTTCAAATTCCAAAGGCAGATACATCCTCATCTGTCAGAACTGTTCCACGTCATATCCAAAAAGAGCCGGTGACTGATACGAGCTGAGGTCACATTTAGGACAACTCCTGTGTTTCTCATTGCCTAGGAGCAAGGTTCTCCCCAGGCTCTCCTTACTGTTACAGTCCAGTAATGTCATGAATAGTGCGGAGTTCCAGCCGGACAAGGCTTCCCTTGCTGCTTTTAGAGGTAATGAAGCCCTTTCTAAATATGCTACATAATCTTTCAGTATAAAAAAAAAGGACCTCATTCACAGTTTCAGGATTGGGTATTAGCATATTATTATCAACTAAGAATCACCTAACAGGCCATGTAAATGGTGTGTATTTACAATATAAGTAGCCGGTGTTCAGAGTGAGAAACTCTGGTTAAAAAAATTACAAATCACAGAATAAACGTCAGTCACATTTTACAACGGAAAAAAAGCCCAGTACGTAACCACGTGCCATATTGTCCATGAGAAACATTTTTATCACTGTTACTAAGCCAAGGACTCTGCAGCCTGGAGACACAGCAAATGTAATCTCTTTGTCTCTCTCTCTGACCTTTCAGAAATGCAAAGGACACAGACTACCAAGAAAGCACAATGTGCCTCATATATATCCAGCTCGTAATATCAAAATGCCTTCTTTTACCCTCTTCTCTACAAAGCTCCAGCTTTTTTCTAACATGCAGGATCCAAAGTAATTTTGACGCCAAAGCATGCAAAGTGAATTATAGTACTGCGACACGGTCACTTGCTTCGGCAGGAGTGTAAACTTCAGAGGATGAAGTGAATAAATTCAAATTTCTTCAGTCAACCAAGTAATATTCTAGTAGTAGTAATAGGAGTAATTTAGTAGTAGTGGAGGGCAATTTGACTTGTGTTAAAGATGCTTCGTCACTTCGTCACATCCTATAACATGTAGATTAAATCCTGTTGCCTTGAGTTGCTACACCTAGATATAACTTAAATGTCGATCTCTATGTTTAATGTCTATCAATTTTGAACTTCTTGTAAAAAAAAAAAAAAAAAAAAAAAAAACACATTAGAAAGTTTTATTATTATTATTATTTTGTAGTTCTGTGACTACAGCTAAGAAACCCATTTCTGCAGGTTTCAACAGACAAACTACAACCTGAAGTTGTAGTAGAACTAAGGTTGATCTAATGTGCTTGTAGCACTCCAAGTGGCAGCCGAGTGTTATCGCATTATCTTGGCAAGGTCTCTCACACACGCGCACACAGTCTGCCAGGCACCTGATCACTACAGTGGAATATTCCACTCACCCTCAGCGTCTGCACTTCCTCCCTCCCACTTCCCACAGATCTCCTATCATGCATGCCTGCAGCCATGATGGGCCCATGGGTCCTCATGCCCTTTTGTAGTCACAGGATCATACTGGAGTCACACTAATCTAGCCACAGAACTGAGGCAGAAGAAGGTCTTTATGAGGAACATATACACTACACAGATATATTTTGGGTTTACAGATGCACAACACTGCTTCTTTAAATCATTGTATCTTAGTCCTGAAGCTAGCTTCAGTACTGTACTGTTACATCTACAATTTTAAATGCCAAAGGCCGTTATATTCAGTATGATGCAAATGACAGCCGCGTGTGTCACTGTTGCCATGCGGCACACCTTTAACATAGCGTTGCTGTGTGTGTGTGTGTGTAAATGTGCCCTGTGATGGACTGGTGTCCCATCCAGAGTGTAATCCTGGCTCCGGATCCACTGAGACCCTGACCAGGATAAAGCGGTCACTGACAGAGGGAGTGAACCACGTGCACAAGCGCACACATGCACTAGCACCACCCAGTGGACAAGTTTTTTACGGCAAATTCTAGACCAGGTTACTATTAATAGTCTATGAGGGAAAAGTAAATGCATGCAGTCTAAAAATATTCTGAGCAAATTCATAAGGTCCAGATCTGGTTGCACCCCCTTGTGGACGACACATTTTACTTTTGCTTAAATGTCTTAAAATCAGTCAGTTATATTATGGGCTGTAATTTGAGTTGGTTATTCTTATTCTCTTATGTAATGCTCCAAGAGAGCGTGTATTAAACATGGGTCAAACTACTTTTTTTTAGTTCTAAAGCTTTTAAACTTTTATGTGAAAATCCATTCGCCTTGTACTCATTATTAAAATGAATGAAAATCACAATTTTCTGCACAGGCTGGATGGGAGACCACGAATGAAAGCCATTTCTGAACAAGGTTAACATGTGCACACGAGGGTGTGTGGGCATATTTCTATATCTTTGTGGGCACCAGATGTTCCAACCAAGATATGAATGTCTGACAGTTTTGACCTTGTGAGGATATTTGGCCAGTCCCTATATTCTTTTATTATTTGTCAAAAGATTTTCTTTTGGTTATTGTGCTTAAAGTTAAGGTTAGGTGCAGATGCATATCATTGATGGACTGCATTATTAATTATGTCAATGGAAGGTCCTCACAAGGACAGTAAGACAAATGTCTGTGTGCGTGTGTGTGGGTGTGTGAGAGAGAGAGAGTGACAGAACCCAACAGGGCCCCATCACACTCCTGTTACTCTCAGTGCTCTAATATAGCTGCGGCTATGAGGGGCCCTCGGCCACGGTGACAGATCTCACCCTCTGTGCCCTCTTGCCTACATAAAACATGAGTACAGCAACATGTCTAGTGTAAAAGAGCAGACACAGCCACTCTCTACTGTTGCCATTCTGTGGCCTCAAGAGGGAACAGAGTATGCTTTTAGGCAGGACAAAACAGTAAAAACATGCTGAATACCGTAGAGCTATTCAAAAATGTCACTTATGTCATGCTGACAAACAGCAAGCAGCATTTTCCAATATTCCAATATTTTGGACATTGCCCATAACTCCCAAACATTTAAATGGCACTGAAAATGTAATTAAATACCTAATCTGCAGTTATGAATATTCTAAACATAGACACTCTCCTAAAAATAACGCATACGTAAGCGCTGATGGCGAAAACAGGTTCTTCTTTGTTTGTTCCATCTTAGCAGATGAAAATATCTTGAATATAGACAAACTTACCCTATCCTAAGATTAACATAAACCAATTATACGATTATTAAACCTATTTCAAGCCAGTTTTTTTTTTTTAAACTAATTTCAAGTTCAAAATTTTCTTTCTATTAGCAGAATTCTGCTTCAAATGAACAAAACGATCTGCCAAAAGAACCAGACTATTAGGTTTAATAATCTTATATTTGGTTTATTGTAATCTTATAATACTAGATAAATATGATTATATTTAGGGTATTTTCACTTGATAAGATGTCAAAATGTTTCCCTTTCAGAAAGGGTTCCACGCACAACCTCTTATTGAAGTTAAGCAGGTAAGCATATGGTATGGTAACAGAAATTTTCAAAAGTCGTTAGCCTGTAAATTCTTTAGGCTCCTGAGCATACAGAGACTTTCTATGTTTTGAAAATACCTGCGTTACTGTACTGTACTGCTGTGTCCTGTGATTTGATTGCGTTTGCAGAGAAGAGGAAGATTCACGAGCTAATCATATGCCACCAACTTCACGCATGAGGTGGGCTACGCTCAATATGTAAAAAAAAAATAATAATAATAATAATTTATTAAATATCGATCTTATTCAAACAGCATAAATGGTAGAGTTGGGCATGTTGCCCATAAGTTGCATGTGAGCACTTTTTTCCTGTGAGACTGGGTTGTGCAACAGTAAAATGAAGTGCATTATTACTTCTTCCAGATGGAAAAGGCCAAGTTCACCAGTTTGGACAGTTTGTCTTGGTCCACATCTGAGTGTGGTTAAAGAACTGCACCAAGGGGGAACCTTCTACAATGTTCAATTCAATCCGTTGTAAATGCAGCGTATGTGAAAAGCACCCTTATTTATACAAAGAATTCTTAAAATCACCATTTTGTCCAATACTGTAGTTGTTTCTGCCTTGTGCTTTTAGTTTATTCAGTATGCTTTCTAAATAGATTCAATCACATAAGCGCAAAAATTATACATAAACTAGATTAAAAAACAAAACAAATACAATTATGGTAGATTAGTAGTAATCAGACAATTCTGTATGAAGGCCTTTATTGTCCAAATTAATTTACCCATGGACACCATGTGTGTGAGAGTGTGTGTGTGTGTGTGGTGCTTGGGTACTCACGGGGAAGAGGACGATGGGAACGGTGAGTGTTACAGCTGTCAGCACGGCGAGACGCACACACAGCAGCATAGTGTCAAACTTATAAACCTTGGTAAAGGTGTGCAGCAACTCTGCCTCCACGTTATCTGTGTGTCAAAGTGTGTGTGCATGAAAGAGAAGAGTAGGGAGAAAGTGCAATTAAATTGAGAATAATAATAAAAAAACACATCTGATCATCTCATACATATGACAGTCTTTACTGAACATGACTACTATCGTTATCGAACGCTGCCCGCTGTTCTGCGCGTGCAGGAGGACGTACCGTAGAACGTGAGGTAGCCGAACAGCGCCGACAGCATGTACATTATCAGCATCGCCAGAATCGACAGGTTAGATACGTTTTGCATTTTCTTCCGAGTGCGACTGTTAAAAAGGAACGCAAAAGACATGAGCGCGTTGAGTGAACGTTTTGTGTTCTGTTCTGCTGTAACGAGGTATGAAAAGGTACTCACTCTTTAAGTTCGCTGTAAATGGGAAGGACTTCAGGGTGACACACAAAGGCAAAAGCCAGAATAGGAACAGTATATGCAGTCTGGAGGAGGAAACACACAGAAACCTGAGATGTATCGAGGCCACGGCGTCATGTGACAGGACTAAAGGACTTTTACAGATGCGCTGTTACAGAAAAAGAAGTGTTGGCGTGGTGTGATGCATCATGACAAGAAAGTGGCGTTACTGCTACCACCTTTTCCAACAACAGCGTGACCCGAAAAGTTTTATTCGTCTTATACCACAGCAATTTGCCAACAGTTACAGTTTTTAATTGTTGAATGAACAACGCCATACTTTTAACCATTTACAGTTACGTTTAATCTTATGGAACATCTCTGAGGCAGCTTAATTTCCGTTACCGCTTATTTTATAGCAGCTAAACAGTCGTTCCCTCACCATCCTCTCTTTTTCTTTCATTTTAAGCTAATAAGAAAACCCCGCTGCCCTGAAGACTCTCCTGTGGCGGAAAACTTACTGTTACAAATCGCTGATACCAGAGACTCCTTCCATAAATGTTAAATAACAACCACCATTATATGTTGTTCTTAAACTGCATGTTTTGTTTAAACCTAGTTATTAGTAGTCTTAGATCATATAGATCTAAACAAGTCGCCATGTATGAGCTGCTAATTTAGAAATGATAATGAACTAGAATGAGCGCATTAACATGAGCGCAGCAATCCTGCGATTTGTATTAAAGCTGTGATGTTAATCAACACCTTCTAACCAGACTCAGAATTCAATAGCACTATGGTATAAAAACTATTGAATCCATCCTTATTTTAATATAATACCATATTACTAACATTATTAAATGCACATTTACATTACACACATTACACTCTGACTATTCTAATCTGAGAGTAACAAGGTGAAATGTCCGATCTTTGTAAATATGGGTCAAGAAGCTGAGCTTTAAAATGAAGATCACCAAGAACATGATGAGCTTATTGTGTGTGTGTTTTTTTTAATAAATATTTATACTGATAAATAATTAAGATAAAGATAGGATAAAGAAAATAATTACAACTGTATTGCTGTTACAATCAAAAGACACACTGTGAGCCCTCACCTGGGAGTTGAACACAAAGTATTTAGGCGTGCACATGTCCTCATAGTCGTCTGGGTGAGGGGTGTAGTGGATGCCGGAGACGGATGAAGCAGGAGAATGGGGCTCCAGGTGACTGCTGCTCATGTCTGCTCGAGAGAACCCCATCAGAGCTGAGCTGTTATGCAACGCATACGGATTCGTCACCTCCGAACCATTTAGACTCATATTAGCCGAGTGGTGGAAGAAGAATGGCAAAGGACAGGGGAGCTGGGTCTTCTTATAAATCAACTGAGACACACACACAGAAATGATTATAAATCAGGTTTTGGAAAGAGAGAGAGAGAGAGAGAGAGAGAGAGAGAGAGAGAGAGAGAGAGAGAGAGAGAGAGAGAGAGAGGGATGAACAGAAATTCTTATAAATCAACTAAGAAGCATACACACACAATACATTTTTTATATAAATCAATGGAGAGAGAGAATGAGTCTTTTTAAAAATTGTAATGCTCAAACAGATTTAGGAGTAGAAATGTACCAAAAAAACCCCAAAACACTTACCACGCCCAGAAAGAAGACCATACATGAGAGAGAGAAGCCACTGGTGTAGCCCAGGTATCCTGCACAAGAGTGGAATATACATAAGACACACAGATGGAAATATACATCACATAAGTATGAACCAGGCATACGCTTAGCAAAACACAGTGAAGAACAGGGTTTACCCAGGTTCTTGAGCAGGGCCAGGGGCAGGATGACTCCAACAGACACGAATACAACCAGGTAATTCCCGTTCAGATACCACTCACTACGGCAGAGAAGAAACCACACAAGCACTTAAACTCACAGGGAACACACACTCACTACAGCAATCTCACACAAATGCAATCATAAGAACATTCGCAAAGCCACGTTGCACCATTAAAGCCATTACACACAGGCTGTATAGGTGATGGATGCAAAACATTTGCACTACAAAAAAAAAAAAACAACAACCTGTAAACACTGATTACTTTGGATGAAATCTATGGAATCTTCAGTTAAGCAAAGGAACTAAAGTTTCCTTGTAGTTCCATCTAAAGGCATTTCCAGAATGGTGCATTTTGTTGCATCTATATATGTAAATGTCTGCAACCAATTGATGTTTTAGCTCTTTAATTCGCCATCTAAATTCAGGGGAGGCCAAAAGGTCTTTTTTTCCCCCATCCTCTGACTTTCTAATGCTGCATCCGACTTACCTCGGAAGTGGAAAGTCGGAGATTGGAATTAGATACAAGGTACAAAATGAAAAAAAACAAAAAAAACAAAAAAAAACATGGACACCTCCATGTTTGTCTTTTGTTAGCAACAAGCTAGCCAGCTAACTAATTGAGTGATGCATATTTTTTCTCCTCAAAACAGTAAACTGTATAGTCGGGTGTTACAGATTTAACAAGCGAATATGTCTGTATGTTGATTGATCTAAAGCAAATATACATCATACCCATAATCACTGAAAGTTAAAAAGTGCTCTTTATTGTTTATTGCTCATGCTGTGAGCGGCCATGTTGATTTGTACACTACACATGCTCTCGTTATGGACTAATAAGAAAACCACAGCATGTTCAGCATGTTGCCACCACTCACCCAGAGTTCTCCTCTAGTCCCAGAAAGGCTCGGATAACCTCCGGCAGCTCGTATTTCACTATGAACAGGTAGCTGGACATGGCTGGGGAAAAGATAAATGAATCACAATCTGCTCACACCGGACAGTCAAACAAGTATAAAGTCCAAACAAACTGCTTCTGTCAGTTAGTACAGCAGAGTAAAGACGGAAACATGATTTTAACATTGCAGCAGGGACTAAATGAAAGTGAGATGTGTCTTTAATGAGAGTAAAGGGCAGTCACAGCTGTGGCTCTTCTCCTCACCTCCAATATTCTGCATGATTATAGACCCAAACGCCGCCATTTTCCCCGGCCAGCCGAACGCCCTTTCACCCAGCTTTTCATAGATAAGAGAGCCTGAAAATAAATGATATGCTTAAAAAATAGCGCAGAACACCACATAACATTTATATCTTTATCTAGCAATAGAAAAGACGCCGCCTACGATATCAATTATATTCGTATGTGCGTATGTGTGTGTAAGTTAATGATTACCTCCTTCTTTAGCTGTTACGAGCAGCAGGTGAATAGAGTAGAGTGACAGAATAGCAACAGCGAAGAGGAGAATGCTGCAGGACAAAATCAGACATTAACATTAATATTTTCCCCTCAAGAAATAATATCCATGTGTCTGAACACTAAAAAGGGTAAAAGAAATTGATATATATCGCAGCACACTTTATGACATACTCCGATTAGTCTGTGTGTAGCAACACATCATGGGTTAACAGACTGTGCTATGGAGGTTATTTTTAAATCCAATATACAGTGCATTCATTAGAGGCCATCAATCTCCCGTTACATTCTAACGTCAACCTGTGTATTCCTGTCAACCTCCACGACGCGATATCTGTCACAATGTTAAAGAGAAGATGACAGAGTGAGTGAAAGAGCGCAAGAGGAAAAAAAAGAAGAGGTGAAGGGAAGCCTTAGTATCAGTCACTGATAGAGTTACTAGGCACCAGGAGCCCATACACAGAACAGAAATAGCCACCTGTCTTAGGCGAGAGTAGAAGAGTGATGGAGACAAGGCCAAACACTGACCCGCTAGTCAGGTGAGAACCAGATCTAGCACTGATGAAGGTGTTCTCTTCATCCTCATGCTATGAGAGGAATGTGAGGTCAGTGGATCCGAGCAGAACAGCTGACTGGCGTCAGTCAGTCAGAGCACGCTCAAGGCAACAATGTCCAAACAGAAACACAGCCCTCTCTCAGCCCTCTCTCTGCCAAATCCTCTGTCTCCATCTGCATCTTGTTCAGCCTGCACCCTGGTCTGCACCCTGATCCTCAAGGGTTTAGAGAACAAGCCAGTGAGGGGAAGTTCCTTAGCCAAAAATAGTACTGGTGCGTGTTACGTTAACACGAGCACATTGACCCTGGTGGTGTACTTACAGCTAATGTTATATACAAAACACTGAACTCATGGAGGTCACAAAGTAACCAAAATTAGGGCTGTATTAACCCTTCTATATAAAAAAAATAATATTAATAAAATAATAGTAGGTTTCCTTGATTGCCACCATTACATTGGATTTAAATGAAAAGTTTTAAGAAAAACGATGCGCCAAAAAATTTCATAGTCAGTACAAATAAATATCTTACCAACATTCTATGTTCTATTTTTCATTTCTCATACAGACTTTAGTCTCATATTCAACCGAAGAAACCGATTTAAGAAACCGAAACAGGGCCATTAAATAATGCAAACGCAGAGTATAAAGGTTTATAGTAAAAGTATATATACACATGAAGAATAAATGTGTTGTTATCTTTCATAACACAAACGACAGGCACAGGGAATTCCGCGGGTAGGCCATTCAGCCCCTAACCAAGTGCTCACAAACTGTACAGGATGAACAATGAGAAAATTATACCGTGAAGTCATGAACATAACACAGGCTGTGGGCAATTCAAACAGAAAACAAAATCATCATAAAATAAATACATTTAAAAAAAAACAGCTCACCTAGGGCTAATGAAGACACGGCCAAATTCATGAACACTGCCAGTTGTCTTCTGATTATCAAATTGGTGCTAAGCTGGCTAGCCTCATGAGTCTAATGAATGTTTCACTTATTTAATCAGTGAACTATACACTACGTGAATGAGCTACATATTCTTGTATCAATTTAGCACAGACTTGAGTATGTTTGTTGAATCATTGGGCTGTCATTTCTCATTTTTCATAAATTTCCCTGTTTGCCAGTGATCACATATGACAACTGTTCATTACATTTACATTGTAAGCTGTAATGAAAAACAGAACAAGTCCTATGAGGTTTTTAACACACTTGCCAGTCTCTCCGGCGCCTTAAGCCTACATGAACACACCACATATTTCCTAAATACAATAAAAGACGAGGCCTCCTCCGTGTCTGATTCTGGAGATAAGTCAGATAAAGTCAGCACCATCCCTAACTCTTGTAATGCAAAACCAGGTCATCTGAACACTTCTGCCCCAGAATAAGAGATTACAGCATATACAGAATACTATAGTCAAACACTGCTCAGATGTCACAGAGTAAACTAGAATCAGACGTTCTCCATTTCTCCATGTATATACATCCACCGTCCTGATACTCTATGACCAGAAACCCTACATGTAGCACACTTACAAAAAGAGGATGATTCCAGTGTTGGCCATGGCAAAAGAGAGGCCCAGGATCCCACTTCCCATGATGGCATTACTGAGGTTAAACACAGACATCCCAAGAGAGGCATGACCTGGGTGCTGTGACAGAGAGAAGCAGGAGAGAGAGAGAGAAATTAATGAAATGTCATCTGTAATTAAGGCCATGTTACCAGCTTACATAAGCATCTAGATGTGCTTCAATTTTTCATTTTTAAAGCCAAACTGAATAGACAGACTGCCTGTGGTAAATTGCCCCACAGCTCTGGGGCAACTGCTACACTAAATGACTTATGTAGTAGTAGTAATAATAATAATAATAATAATAATAATCTTACATATTCTTCATCATACTCCTCAAACTTCTTCGTCATTATTCCATTTGTGAGAAACTTCTGACTCTCAGCATCCTCTTCATCAAGATACTGACTGCAAACATTAAATTGAGGTTGTTATAGATGCCCATAAATATTTAGACATTGACAATTTTTAATTTTAGCTCATCAGCCTCATTTGTCTATAGGCCGTTGATCCAGATCTGTACAGGTTTTGTAGATTTTTTTTTTTTTGTTTGTTTTTTTGACGAACTCTATTCTGGTCTTTCTGTTTCTGAGACTCACCATTGGTTTACATCTTTTGGTAAACCCTCTGTATTTATGTGGTGAAGTCTTCTCCAGATTGTTAACTTTGACACAGATACGCCTACCTCCTGGAGGGTGTTTTTCATCTTGAATCAACAGTTATAAAGGAGGTCTTCTGGGCCTTTTGGTGTTCCTGAGCTCACCAGTGCATTCTTTCTTTTTAATAATGTACCAAGTAGTTGATTTGGCCACACCTAATGTTTTTGTATCTCTCTGATGGGTTTGTTTCGATTTTTATTTTCAGCCTAACGATGGCTTCACTGGCAGCGACAGCTCTTTGGACTTCAAATTGAGAGTTAACAGCAACAGATTCCAAAGGCAAATACCACACAATCAACTCTAGACCTATTATTTGCTTACTTGTAAATGAAATAATGAGGGAATAAACACACACCTGGCCATGGAACAGATGAGCAGCCAATCATCCAACTACTTTAGATCCCTTAAAAGGACCACATATAAAAAGTGCTGAAATTCCTACACCATTCACCCGATTTGATGGATGTACACATCCTCTAATCAAAGCACTTTTGGGCTCATATTTATAATTTAATTTCATGCCAGTATACTGTGGTAGCTAAAATATACCTAAATAACATAACTTTGTCAACGTCCAAATATTTATGGACCTGACTGTATGTAATGGTGCAGAGTGAATTAAAGTATTTGTGTGCTTGGATTATAGTTGCTGTATGAGATCAGATATAGTGGTACTGACAATCCCAGAATATTTGAGAGCATGTAATGAAATTAAGAGCAGTGGTGCAAGTGGGTGATTAACAGAAAGGCAGAAGTGAAGAGGACTGGGAAGCGGCTGGATGTGGCAGGGTCTCAGGCTGCTGACCTGTTCATGGTGGCTTTCTCCATGTCGATGGGCCCGGGGTAGCGCTCGTCCAGGCTGTCGTTGCTGTCGTCATCCGCCTCAGTGCTCACTTTCTTCAGCTCCATCCGCTCCATGGCATGCAAGCAGAGAGAAGATTGCAGGCAAAACCTTGAGTTCTCTTAATCCTGGGGAGAAAAACACTGCCTGAAAACAAGAGCATGAAGAAATTGGTCAGGAACAAGGATATTGAAAACTTCCAGTAATGAGCACAGCTATTGCCTGGGCAAAATTGAACAACCTGGATAAGATGTATATATACACACAAAGAGTAAATGGATTAAGATACGCCATATGTCTAAATGTTGAAGGCCAAAAATGCATTGTTGCTAAAGTGAGCCTTAATGTTTGCTAAAAATGGCAAAAAGAGCAGTACACTGCGTCATACATAAAAAGAGCTGGTCGTGAGAAGATATGTACTAAATCTACATACATTTAACTAATGTCTAAAAAGTATCAACTGTTCCATCTGGGACTGTTAAATGCATTTCAAATACCACACTGTTTATCCTGGTAGCACCTTTTCCAGCACTTCCTGTGCTGGTTGCAGCCTGCTATGATTGAACAATATGAAATGCTGCACATGGTCTATTAAGGGTTTACAGCCCTTTATATTGATGTACAGTGCAAACCAAGTTCACATGCTCTGACAGGAGCCCAGTGTAGCAGGTTCAAACAGGACAATGTCTCATATCCCAACAAACAATACACAAGCTCTGGGTACAAGTCTCAGCAGACCTCGAGCCACAGTCCCATTATATTTTGACCAGACTGTTGGAATAATTAGGGCAGCACGGAGAGTACACTCTGCTCCTCAGAGCCAACAAGCAAGAGAGTTACGCAACACTTCACAAGGCTGCAAGTAAGTCTGGACAGCAAAATCGTTTATACCTCAATTCTCCTCTTCCTCACACAATGCTCCCTTGATAGAATGTGACGTATTGCAGTCAGAATTGTTTCAGACCCTAGGGTTTAGTTTACGGAAAGCTGAAAATTTTCCAGAGGCACTGCCACTACAAGAGGCAGTAGTGTGGTGCGTCAACAGCAGTGGGGCGAGAAAGTTCTGAGCAGTAATATCACTGAACGAGGTGTGGTTTGTTTGCTCATGAATAAACCTAGCCATAGCCACTAACACACTAACAATTTGTTTTTCTTTATGGAACAATTTTGAGCCATTTTATGAAATTTGCAGTAAAGCTTTTTCGTGCACGTGTTTGGTTTTTTCCATTCAAGCAGACAAGGAGTGCTGAGTAACTGAATAAAATCCAAAGCTCCAACATCCTCTTTCTAACCAACACCGGAAGGATATACATATCCTTGTATATATACATATACATACATACACACACACACACACACACACACACACACACACACACACACACACAGTTTTGTAACATGTATGAAATAATTTTTAATAGTATTTACAACTACTTTTTTTCTGCATACCATCTAAAATGCACATTTATTTTCCTTTAGTATACATGATTGGTGAGAAAGAGTAACTGTTCAAGCACCGTTTAATATTTGCAAACGGTAGCAAATTTTGTCTGAATGAGCGTCACTCCTAGCTGGCTACACTGCAAAAAAAAAAAAAAAGGAAAAAAAAAGACATCTTAGCAAGTTACAATATCTTGAACATAGTAAAATGTATCTAGTATTTCCTATGATAAGATTACAAAAACACCAAATATAAGATAATTAAATCTATTTCTAGGCATTTCTAATAGGTTTAGTAATCATATGATAAGAAATCGAGATAAAAAAAAACGAGATAAATTTGACTACATTCAAGAGATTTTCTTGCAGCCATTTTTGCAGTGTAAAAGAAATCAATTGCATTCAATAGGCATTAAAAATAAATATTAAACCTGCTTTAATAATCAACATCTTTAAAGAAGAAAATATTGCTGTTTTTTTTTTTTTTTTTATTCATACCTAGATGATTCAGCTAGTTAATTTTACCTTTGTAAATGTTTGGTGGACTTAACTTTCTACTCTTCATGTGACTGATTGAACCATCATAAATCTCATAATGGCTCGTTCTGTAACTGAACAAAGCAAGCCATCCCACTTTGACACTTTCTTTGACTATTTGCATAACATTTTATGGGTTCAGGCCACGAAGCAAGTCAAACTGGTGCTCACTGGGCTCTAGTTGATAATTTTGCAATTTGCAACACAAATGTTAGAACACTTATCAAGCTCATTGTTACTGAGTATTTCTTTTTTGTCGTCTTGCAAACAATCCAAGCCTCATTCAAGAATGCAAAAGCTGCGCAATCCAGTTTGCTTTGATAATGTCAAGGTAAAAAAAAAAAACTTCCAAAACGGCAGGCAATTATTATAGTCGTTGGTAGCTGGAAGTCATAGTCATTATTAGGAATAAACCATTTATAATACCAGTGTCACATTATCACAATCTATGGTTCAAGCTGTAGTTGATGAATTAATTTTTTCTAGTTTTAAAAAAATGAGATACCTCGTGGAAGACACACACAGCAGGTCTGCTCCTGTGAGGAATGCAGGCCAGCTGGGAGCTGTGTGAACTTTTACAACAGTAAAAACACTCACTCGTCACAGTGCACTCAAGCTAGGACTCATTTCCCATGTTCACAGCTAGTTCCAGTCACACGGCCATTCCAAGAACCACAAAACCCCCTTGGGGGATAAAGACAACACCACTCAAGTCAGAAGTACCAAAATACCACTGCACATACAAAATCGCTGACATGAAAACAACTTGAATCAGCTCAATTTTAGCTGAACATTAGAGTGCATGGCTGATTTCAGTGTAAAAGATGCCTTTCGCTTGAATTTGGGTACTCACAGGCAGGGTAGGGCTCCGAGCTGAAAGGAGAAGTTTGAGCGTGCTTCTTTTACTCCTGCAGGTGAGTGGCAGCTATAAAGAGCAGAGGGAGGGCCCTTCTCGGCCAATCACGTTTTCTTTTACCATGAGCTCTTGTTCCAATACACGCACCCCCACCCCACCTACCCGAAACCTGCGTCATCAGACACAGAGTGCACACAGGACCCTAAAAGTGTAGACAAGATAACGCACATTGCATCAGCTGCTCTTTGCTCTGTCCTTTTGGGACATTAAGGATTGGTGACTTTTTTGGATATTTATCCACATTTTATTCATGATCACACAAGCATGCACGAACCTGCCTACACACACACACACACACAGAGGCAGCTGTCTGGGTGTGTGGGGCAGTGACATTTACTACCAATCAGCACAAAGAGTCTCTCTCACACAGACACATTCACACTGTAAGGCAATTATCCACCCACACAAGTGATGAACAAACCTCATAAAAGTGGCAGAATTTAAATCTTTTTTAAATTACAGCATATATAAAAAATCTACCTCTGAGCTTTGTCTTGGAATAGATATGAGAATTGCTTTAATCTCTTATCTCTAATCTCTTATCATTACAAATGAAACTATTCTCACCAATCTCAATGAGTTCATCTCCCAAATCAGTGTAGCGGGGGGAGGGGAGAAAAAAGAAAAGGGAAGAAAAAAAAAAAAAAAAAAAAAAAAAAAAAAAAAAAAAAAAAAAAAAAAAAAAAAAAAAAAAAAAAAAAAAAAAAAAAAAAAAAAAAAAAAAAAAAAAAAAAAAAAAAAAAAAAAAAAAAAAAAAAAAAAAAAAAAGCAAATTTAAGAAAAGAAAAGAAAAAAACCCCGAAGAATAAAACAACTACTGCCACGTAAAATCTTTGCCCAACGACACAAACCATATCAATCCATGTAGCATAAGATGAGTTGCAATATATTATCCAATGTGAGAAACAACTTTTTAAAGATAAAATAATAAAGTCACTCTTACTGTGTTGGTCTAGTTCCATTTTCTTATCTCAAGGAGAAAGAGTGTTCCTTTGCTGATGCTCATTCCTTATATGGAGTCAGCCATCTATAAAGTCCATGGCTCACCCCCCAGACCAATCACAAGCTTTGGCTCAACGGTCAAAACAAAGCAAAGATTTCCCACTACACTCCTGGTGACATGCTAAACTCACACCAAGTTCAAATGCCATGGACGGCTGCAAAGCCGAGCTGGGCTATCTCCAAACTCTCCTCCATCTAACACGGGAGATGCTGAACAGTCAAACGGACTCTAACCTGCCACGAGTGTGAACAGACCTCTTCCCTGAAAATATGCAAGTCATATGATGATGTCAACGATAATGAACATTACTCCATTTTGTAGATAGGGTCTATAGCAATAAAACGAATAAACGTACAGGTTCATCAGAAAGATGATTTGCTCTGGATGTTCACTAAGCACTTAATGACCAGGGTGAAGAAGGGGAACCCCTCTGTGAGAGACGTTTAGGTAAATTTACAAACACATTACGTTTGCAGAGCAATGCATCACATATGTATCTGACTTAAATAGACATTATTTTTCCATCATATCACTCTTTTTGGTATTTAGTGATTTCTTAGAGGAAATATCTAAGAACCCTGCTGTAGTCATATGCCCTATTGACAAAATAAGCCCAATCTGCACTGTATCAAAGCACCTACAAGGAACTGCATTTAAGAGTAAATCATCATTATGATGAAGCAAACAAAACACCTTCCGAAACCTCATCGCTTGAAAACATCTCACTGAAAGCAGGAGCGAGGATATAATGTACTAGTGCCTCTAGAAACATGAAGAGAGTGAAATCTGCACGGCTGAAAATGTTAGGATTTGTATCCAAAATGTCGTTTACACAGTGATAGTGTACTATTTCAGTCTCAGCAAAATGACTTGTACATCATAAGAGCCAAGTGGCTTATGTAAGTTACCTGCAACACTATTGATACAGCGTTATCAGTAATAAAGTTACACCATAGAAAAGTTTAAAATATTCCTTTTATGAACTGTAGCCCAAGTGGAGGAAAAATGACCTCTTAGCAAGTGAAAATATCTTTCATATTTATCTCATACTTCCTATTATAAGATTACAATATGGCACATATAATACAATAAGACAATAAGACACATACAAATCAGACAAGATTTTTAAACTTATTTCTAGACATTTTTACTCATTTACTCAATGTCTTGTCTTCTGTATCAATAAAAA
>CM040983.1:24298006-24314288 GCA_022985145.1 Pangasius djambal | reverse complement strand
GATAGAACACCTTTGGGATGAATTAGAGCGGAGACTGAGAGCCAGGCCTTCTCGACCAACATCAGTGTGTGACCTCACCAATGCGCTTTTGGAAGAATGGTCAAAAATTCCTATAAACACATTCCTCAACCTTGTGGACAGCCTTCCCAGAAGAGTTGAAGCTGTAATAGCTGCAAAAGGTGGACCGACATCATACTGAACCCTATGGGTTAGGAATGGGATGGCACTTAAGTTCATATGTGAGTCAAGGCAGGTGACCGAATACTTTTGGTAATATAGTGTATAACCACAGCAAACTCTCTTTCTGTTTATATACTCACTTTAATAGGAACACTTGTACACCTGCTCATTCATGCAATCAGCCAATCATGTGGCAGCAGAAAATGTGATATCAGTGACTAACTGTGGCATGGTTGTTACCAGACAAGCTGGTTTGAGTATTTCAGAAACCGCTGATCTCAACTTGCATCACTCAAGTTTGGAAGAAGACCAGACAGCATATTTCCAATCCTCAGCTGTCTGGTCTGGATAAGTCTGTGCCCACTCTAGCCTCAGATGCTTGTTCTTGGCTGACAGGAGAGGAACCTGATGTGGTCTGCTGTTGTAACTCATCCACCTCAAGGTTTGAGTTACTGTAGCCTTATCGTTTAGCTTGTACCAATCTGGCCATTCTAATCTGATCTCTCTCATCAACAAGGCGTTTCCACCCACAGAATTGCTGCTCATAGGAGGTTTTTTTTTTTTATTTTTGCACCATTCTGTGTAAACTCTAGAGACTACTCAAACCAGTGTGATCTGGCACCAGCAACCACATCCCGATCAAAATCAGTGAGATCACATCTTGTAAACATTAACCGAAGCTCTTGAACTTTATCTGCATGAGCGCATCCACTGCACTGCTGCCACGATTGCCGTTATTAATAAAGTGGCAGGTGAGTGTAATTAATGAACTGCAGGTCATTCTACATTCATTACCCTGACAACAGCAAGTTCAAATCCCTGCCTGATACGCCAGTGATACTAAAATGAAGTGCCTGAGACCTGGCTGGCACCATTTATGGCCAGGTCGGGAGTGCAAAGCTAAAGGAGAGGTATGGACTTGTAAAGGAGTGTAAAAAGCCGGAATCCGAGTCATACATTTTGGTCAGTTACGTATGTACATGTGCAAATGCGTGAATCTCTGCTGATATGTTTTCAGATCACTCTGTACCAAGAGGTAAAGTGTAAAGTTCACGTACTGAGTTTGTTTTTGGTGACTGATCACAAACAGAACTGTCGACATGCTTCTTTAAACTAAGAATCTGTATGAAAGAAATGTAACTGGAAATATATTAGGTCAGAAAATAACAGGGTGATGTAACCCAAAAGAAACACACCCTAAAAATTTCAATAATAAAAGAGATTCAGTGATTGATTTCTATCACCTAATATATGTAAGACTATTGCAAAACACTGATTGTGGTCCTGAAAAAAAAAAAAAAGAATGAGACTGAAGGCATTAGAGAGTGTAATAGTCAAAACTAGATAATGTTAACTTTACTACAGGACTTGCATAGTCACGTTTACACCATTTCTTCTGTACACTACTACATTATAGTAATCATTTTGATCATTTAGATAATGATCCTGATTGAAAAGGGTTCTAGGAGTGTGATAATATGGCAGGATACCATTATAGAATAGAACATATTATTTACAAAGCTTATTATTCGAGATGGTGCAATAACCACACTGTTTCCCGGATACCAATACGTTTTTTTTTTGTTTTTTTTTTTTTTTAAACATACTGGAAGACGTGTCACAGTTAAAGATTCTCTTTCACACAAAAATCATTTACATTGTAGACTTAATAAATATAGTATAAGGTACAGCCTAAATATAATAAAAATCAACCCTAACAAAAGAAAAAACAGTTAAGTACCTTTATATGTAAACATTTCCAGTTCCAGAAATAAAATTATTTTCAAAATGTCATTTGTTACAGGATCCAATATTCAATTTCTCTGATATCCAATCCACCATTTTTTGCTGGTATTGCCCCGATACCAATACTGCATATTGGATCAGTACCATCTCTACTACTTCATCGTCTTCTTCTTCTTCTTCTTCTTATTATTATTATTTTGAACAATGTCCATGTTAAAAAGGTGCGATTTCTTAAAGAGAACCCCACTGCAGTATTATAAATCAGATTTACATCATCATCTTTAAAAGTACTGAATTGTTAGCAGATAAATTAAAAAGCATGATATTGGTTCACTGATTAATTACACTCAGGATTAGACAATGCCATAGCAATTTTAACAACACATGAAACTAAACAAAATCTAATTCTTTTACCGCAAGGAGAGATAATCACGACTTCATAAGCCTACAGATGCATTGTAAAAAAGTTAGACGCATCCATATCACTAACAAACTGTGTTACTGAAACGGCAGTATAACAGGTTAAGTCAATCTGAAACGGCTATCAAAGTCTCCACAAAACACACTTCCACGTGAAGCGTGTGTCTAAACGTATGATTAAAAGAGACAGGCAGCCTACTTTTTATAGCACAACCCCGCTATGCAATAAATAGTGACATTTTTACAATGTTTTGATAAACACGAGTGCTGAAGAAGGGCTCGAAATCTTCTATCTTCTATTCTTTTATTAATATTCTTGATTTGGTCCTAAACAAAAAAACAATACTGCTGTCATTTAGTCTCATTCTCTTTGCAAACGTAAAGTTTTAACCATCTGCTGTTATACCAGGAAACTCGACAACCTACATTTATCGTCCTGCAAAACTTGCGCTCCTTTTCACTCCTAGTTGATATACACTACAGGGCCATAAGTATGTGGACACCTGACCATCACACCCATACGTGGTTCTTCTCCAAACGGTTAGAAGCACACACTTGTATAGAATGTCTTTGTATCACGCAGCATTACAATTTGCCTTCACTGTTCCAGCATGACCATGCCTCTGTGCACCAAGCGAGCTCCATGAAGACATGGTTTGAGGATGAGTTTGGAGTGGAAGAACTCGAGTGTCCTGCAGGCTTCCCAGAAGCGTGGAGCTTATTACAACAGCAGAGGAGGACTAAATCTGGAATGGGATTTTCAGCAACACATATGGGTGTGATGGTCCCAAAGGTGTCCACAAACTTTTGGGCTTCTGTAGTGTACTAGATGTGTGTTTAGATAAGTATATAAAATTGGTGTTTTGGAAAACATACTAAAAAATATTCATAGATGTGATTAAAGCCATCTACGGTGTGTGTGTGTGTGTGTGTGTGTGTGTGTGAAATAGTGGGCGGGGCTTACTCACTGTTTTTCATTAGGAGTCGCCTCCCATTCAGAGAACCGTGTTTTTATTCTTCTTGTAAATTAAAATCAAGCCCATTTCGTCTTCAAGAACTAGCTAAATGCTTAGGCCACTTGGATCATTTTAAACCAGTAACTCACAAATAGTCTAAATAAAGGAAACATATGAGCAGAACCTCGACAGAAAACCAGGCTCTAGGCTCTAAAGAGGATATATTTTATATATAAACCTAACCTGTGTATGTATTTTTTATGAGAACATTACATGCGCTAACCCTTTTCAGCACAGCAGTAAGGCTAAGAAGGCAGAGTGTTGAAACCCTTCGCTTTCCCCCCATCCAGGCTACACCCTGGGCTAATCGCGGTCTTTTATCTCCTAAAGACCCCCAACCCCCCATGCCTGTTAAAAAACAAAAAACAAAAAGAAACCTAGAAATATGTATACATCAAGGAATAAACTCGATTCAGGACCCTGATTCAATCCCCTTGTGCATGCAGTGTTAATAAGTAGCTGCATACTGTAAAGCAGGAGACATTTAAACAATGCAGCTCATGTCCTCAAGGTCCACACATGCAGCCCTGTCGATCTGCCTGCACTGGGGTAAAAAACACTCAGCTTTGCACTTTCTTCCAAACACATCTTTCACTCCCCCCACCCACCCCCATCCATTCATCTACCTGCGGAATTCATAGGCAGCGCACTCTTATTTATACACATCATACTTTCCTCATAGAGGGTTCACACGGGGAAATGTGTGTAAGGGCTTTAGAGGAGCAACGCGCCCATGCACTCTCTCTCTCTGTGTGTCTCTCTCTCACACACACACACTGCGCTAGAGCGTAGAAGCGCCAATTAAATAATAATAATAATAAAAAAAATAATAATATTAATATATAAAAACACACGCACGCGCGCGCGCGCACAGAGCTGACAGCAGTTAGGAGCAACGCAATGATGCACAGATCTGTAACTCAGCCGACTTGTGTGTGTTTTCATAGAGCTTCCTTATACTAGTTGCCTGAATACTTAACACACCCTTGGTTACTTCTGCAGATAGGCTTATTTCCTTCCACCCAGGCAATTCGCCAATAACACAAATAATTGCGCTTTTAATATTTCTTTCATTCCCAAAAAGTCAAACCTCCGAGCCACTTTGCACAAGATCACCCACACACTACAGGTTATTTTGGCTATTTATGAATATGATCAGCTGCCCTAACGCAAATCAAACATTTTGCTTGCAGCAGAAGTAGAAGCGTTAGCAGGAAGAAGACACGACTAAAGACAACGAAATAAACAGAACTCACCTGAATTAGTCAGAGAGACAGAGAGAGAGAGAAAACACACACACACACACACTTCAGATTTCTGAGATGAGGCGGGCGACTGATCTTCGGCTCTTCTAGTCCATACCCATTTAAACCAGGAGAAGAGCGTGGAAATTTCCACCATGTGATGATGGCAGAGCCCTCCTGCCGCATCAGATTACAGCGACACACTCCGATGGTGGTCGCCTGTACCCTGCCCTGCCACTGAGACACAGCAGAGCTTCACCCAGGACTTTCCTTCAGCTTTATTCTCAAGATTCACACCAGTCGTTTGAAATGACTAACTTTCTCATTAGATATAAGATAAGATAATAAGATAGAGGCAGTCCCCTGTAGTTCAGAGAAGTGTGCTTGTTACCCTTCACTACACTGACTGCAATAATTAAAAGCAATTAAAATGGTTTTAACTACTCATAGCAGGCCAAGAGAAGACTTCTACACTCTTGGGCAAAACAAAAACAAACAAACAAAAAAGAAAAAAAAATTAAGTTTTTAATGGTCTTAACAACAAATCATTGGTCAGGAAATGATCAAGAATGAAACAAATAGATAAAGGAGGTTAGTATGCGAGAGCTTTTCCCTTTGATTTCTTTAAATGTTGAAGTCTTGTGGCCAAATAATCACTAATAATCATTTAACAAAAAAATCCCCAGAAGATATTGTTGGAAAATGTTGTACACCCAGACATGTGTTAGTTTGAATTTTACATCAAACATTTGAATCATTATGATGATTTGACCTTTGTGTACAAGGAGACTATAGAAGTGAATTTCCCTGTTTCTAGCTTTTCCCCAAACAAACAGTTCACTGCAGCAAAAGGAAACCAGCGAATGGAGGCACAGGAGCTCTCAGGAGTGCATCTGTTTCATTCCTGCTCATTTTCTCACCAATAATTAGTGGTTGAGACCATTAAAAGCTTCATATTTGCCCAGGAATGTGGGCGTTTGCCTAGTGAGAAACCCATGATAGCGCCCCCTCCCACCTTTTTCTGGTGTTGCAGGATATTAGTGATGATCTCCATGAATTGTATTCCGTCCCAGAAACGTGGAGTGTGTAGACACTTTAATGTCAGTGCTGCACTGGGAAAAAAAAAACCCACACAAACCAAATCTCCAATGATCAATGATCAACAAAAAATGTGCATGAAAAAAAAGAGCTATATGTCTTTAATTATATATACCTGATCAACCTGTCATTTCAGTGTCATTAGTTCCACTGGTCAAGTAATCAGTGGCTGTGCTGTGGTCATATCCTCCTATTGACAGATGGAGTAGTAAAATGCTAAATATTTGTCTGACAAATTGTGCATGACAGGGTGAGCAAAGCGAAAAAGCACAGAGTAAGCTCCATGAAGACATGGCATTATATCTGTCAATAAACTCTGGGTGTGTCTGTCCATGAAAATGAATTCTGTAGTAGCAGGTAGAGTGACTAATGCTGTAGTCATTTTTTGTACAATTGTCCTATGCATGTGAAAAAACAAAATGTACAATCATTGGGTGATTATCTTGTCAAAATCTTTCTGCAGTTGACTGTTTAGCTTTAGAGAAGAACAGTTGATATTGCATTTCTTGCTATGGAGTCAGCAAACACCTCTCTCTCTCTCTATACATATATATATATATATATATATATATATATATATATATATATATATATATATATATATATATTTGTTGCTATGCACATTGCTGGGCATGCCACTACTCCAAGGGGCTACCATAGGATATTATTTGGGTGTTGGAACATGCTCTTATTTAAATTGTTATAAATGATTTTAGAGAAAAGTAATTAGTCGCATTGCATCTCATGAAACTGAGTTATTCATTCATTCACCTACAGTAACCTCTTTATTCTGGTCAGGGTGGCAGTGGATCTGGAGCCAATCCGGGGACCACTGGGTGTGAGGTAGGAATACACCCTGGATGTGACACTAGTCCATTGCAGGGCACCATGCACGCACACACATACACACTCAGAGATGTGCATGCACACACACGCACATCTAATGTAATAGATGTGATTTAGAATCAACAATCCACATGCTGATATGTTGTGAGTTAGAAGCATCTATCAAAGTAGGAAGGTTGTGAGAGGAAATTATGACAACTGAAATTATTTTTTATATAAACAATATCCACGTTGTAAGTTTGCTTGTCTGTGTGCTGTCAGCACTACATTTTTTTTCTTTTCATTTTAAACAGCAGTCCTGTATTAATCAGGTGCATTTTCGAGAGGATCAGTCCTCGATAAGGAATCTTTGATGATTTCATTTGTGCTGTTGACTCTGGAGTCTGAAGTACACAAGTGTCACTCTTTTGGGTTTAGTAATGGCTGTTTCCTCCTGTTTTCCTTCTTGAAATGTTTGATACTGCCGTATTTTCAACAATGGTGCCAGTTAATCTAGCAGGTTTATGTGACCATTTGTGTTTCATATAAAGCAATGGATCTCAAGATTATTATTATTATTATTATTATTATTATTATTATTATTATTAAACCATTTTTATGATAGTTAGAAAACAGAGGACAATCTGGCAGTGACATCAATGCACAGAAAAATGAAAAATGCAGAGAAATGCATAGAGATGCACGTATAGAGATGCACCATGCACAAAAATCCATGATTTTCTTATGTTATTTCACTCTGTTAACTAATCCTGGTGGTAATGTTTAGTCATTACTGTAACACATCTTCCTCAGTCACTACTACTGCAACTGGTTATCTGTATTATTGCAACATTTACACCTGCTAAATTGGCACTCATTTCTTGTGTCCTGTCCTGCAATTGTTTAGTATGCTGTTTATTGTTGACTGTTGAGCTGTACCAAACTCAATTATCACCAATATGAGAATAAAAAAATCTTGTATCTTTTGGACATTATACAAACGATATTATATAATATTTTTGAAGGCAGTTATTTTTCTGTGTAGCGTGCTGATTTACAGGGCAGTGGGGGGAATTGCAGGGGTGCAGGATTGTTTTGCTTGAGATTCACGTGGCAGTTATGGGAGGATATTCCTCTTCTGTTCATCAGGGCTTCCTATTAACAAAGTTTTTTGTTATCAAAAGTCTCTAAAAGCACCCCGCCACAGACACAGTTTCCCTAAATCAGACCAAAACCTTTTGTAAGTATCATGTCTTCTGGCTACATTTTTAGTGTAGTATACAAAAAGTAAAGCTTGTTTTATATTAAATGTTCAGTGTGTGCACAGATACAAACCAATACCAATAAACCCTGTTTTACAACAGACAAATCAAGTCAAGTCTTTATTATATCTATATATATCTAGAGTTTATTGTCATTTCAACCATATACAGCCAGTTAGTACATAGTGAAACGAAACAACGTTCCTCCAGGAACAAGGTGCTACATAGGACAAACACATAACACAGAACTACAAGGGACTACGTACATTTATACATAAAGTGCACAAGTGCAAACATGTGCAGACAGCACAAGACAGTACAATGACTACAGGGACAGACAATGGGCACAATAAGTGCACCCCAACCAGTACACAGTTCTGTTAGAAAATGAATGCAGTGACAATAGTGCAAAAAAAGTACAACTTTTTACAGACAAACTGTAAGATGGCCTTTCCACAATCAGACATCATAGACAAAGTAAAAAGAATCTAATGTAATTTTTTTTGCATAACCTTAAAAGAAGACAGAATTCTGATGCAGCAAAACAGAGAAGTGAACAGGTCAAACAATGGAACAACATGACATTTTACTGTCCTTATGCACACCGTAATTTGCAGTCTGTTTTAAAGATTCAGTTTTGTTCCCAATATATTTACCATAGAAAAGGTTACAAAGTTTATGATCATTATGTGTTTAGTTCCCTTCTGGGTGATGGAGTCCTGCACTTATCAGCAGAAGATTGTCAGGGGTGGATGAAGTATGCAAAGATCTTCTTCTTCTTCTTACAGAAAGTAAGCCTCGGGGTGGGTTTCTCTCTACACTAAACTGCCCTAGGTGTGAATGAGTATATGAATGCATGTGTGTATGATGCCCTGTGATGGACTGGTGCCCCACTCAGGGTGTATTCCTACCTTGTGCCCAGTGTTCCCAGGATAGGCTCTAGATCCTTGCTGACCAGGATAAAGTACTGACAACTTACTGAAGATGAATGAATAAAGTAGACTGTAACTACTGTATATAAACAACATACAAGTTTATGTTATTAGATTTGTAGCATTTTCCATTTGTAGTTGCTTGTTCCTGTTGTATGTCACAGAAGTGTACACTAGTCAGTAGTGAGTTCCAGACATTCTGTTTGAACTGTAAGCATTGTACAAAAAATCTGCTTCAGCCAGTCAACTAATTAAAATACTAAATGAATTAAAAGGAAACATTTTCTCAATGCAAAAATATACATCAGTATATACAGTATATACAGTATATATATATATATATATATATATATATATATATATATATATATATATATATATATACACACACACACACACAGTATATGCACATTAGTGTACTCACTGGAAGGCTATCAGTTATGAGTATTTTGTGGTCATTTTGCTCTGATCAGCTTCTTGTTTATGGTGATTTTGTGAAATATCCTTCCTGTTTGTACATATAACCTTTATTTCATCGTTATTTGCACAATATGCCCCCCCCAACAACCTCAGTCTCTGCGTTGTGTTAAGTGTGTGATGAGGAAGAAAGGGGGACAACCGGGGCATGGCTGAGTCTGAGGCAGGGCAGCTCTCTCTTTTATTTGGATCCACTTTCAACTGGCTGAAGAGCAGGTAGCTTCTCAAAGGGAATACACATGTGTTTTTAGTTGAATATCAAAAAAAAAAAAAAAAATCAAGGCACAGACAGAAAATCAGATAAGCAAGCGTAAAATACCCATGCATCAAATATCATTCAACTAAACACAAATACAACAAAACACATAAAAATTGTTCAAATGAACCAGAATAAGCCAAATGCAGGTAAATTCTTTGACATACAAAAATAAACACAGAAATAATCTGCAAATTATTCCTCAAGACAGAAAGCAGTGTAGTAAATGCCATCAGCCGCATGGTCCTCTCCAAAACCCACACAAAAATATCACATTTAAACAATCAACCACTGCTAATAACACAACATACACTTTAACTAATATCTTTACTGTAAAATAATCATCCTATGTTACACGGATGGCTAACACAAATAAAGATATCAATCAGATTACTACAAGGAAACAGAGCACAGAGCACTTCTTACCTTCCCAAAGGTAATTTCGCAACGCAAATTTGTTGCCTAGCAACGGCTTCAGCAGTCTAACGAAGGGCTCAGGGCAAACAGCTGAACAACTGAATGTGGTGTGTATGTATTTGTGTGTTGCTATGGCAGAGCTTCTTTTCTTTGCCTTGGCCATCTCCCAAGATTCTTCCTCTTTCTATCTTCTGGTCACTTTCACTTATGGTGACATGTAGCCCAAGGTAGAGCTTATTTGGTGAACATCTTTTCTGCTCAAGATATCTTCATCCCACCAGCTCAGGTTCAAAGGCTTTTAATTGGGTTTGCACTCCATGTTACTACTGTTCCACTCACGGTCCCCTTTAATTGGTTCTCGTCCTCTTCACTCCCTTCTCCCAAATGATCAGGTGGTTCCAGACTGCAACACTGTGTTATGCTGGCACTTTCTCCACCATTTGTGGTCCCTAAGTCCTCCTCCTCTCCATCAGAAGCACTAGATTCTACTTAACAGGCTTCTTCCACATCAGGCTCATCTGGGGTTGGCTGCTTGGACTGAACAGGGAAAAACATATACTATGACAGAAGATTGCAATGGACAACTCTCTCCCAGTTTCCATCTTCTGATTCCTGGCTGCTTCATCACCACTACATATGGATGTGGCTCCCACTGATCAGCCAGTTTCTGTTTTCTCTCAACATGGAACACTTTCGGCAGCAATCTGTCACCAGGTTGGAACGTGTTACTTTTTGCTATGTGGTCATAGTGCTTTTTCTGGAGATCTTTAGCAAGCCTTGACATTCTGTTTGCCTGATCATAAGCTTAGGTCAAGCACTCACCAGGGTCTTGACTTATTCACTGTACTCATATGGCTCCCTGGCAGTGGACAAGCCAAAGATGAGGTCAGCAGGGAGTCTGGGGTATATGCCATACATCAGGCTTCAGGAAGTATGGAGAGTAATCAGTGGAATATTGAGTACAATTATAAACATGTGTCAGTGCATCAACATACTTATGCCACCAAAGTTTCTTATTGGGATTCAGAGTACCCAGCATATTGATCAGACTTCTGTTGAATCTCTCTATGGTCCCATTGCCCTGCAGGTTGTAGGGTCTGGTATGGGTCCTTGTGATTCCAGTTAGCTTGCACAGGTCTTTCACAACTGCACTCTCAAAATTGCGGCCCTGGTCCGGAAATCAACAGAAGAAATTCTTCCTCATAACCTTTGCCACAAATCCCAAATGACCAGAGTCATCATTGTCATGTATTAGGAGGGGAAAACAAAGGACTATGCATGTAAGCAAAAGACATACACGTGTCCATGCAGTTCGTCTTCTCTTTGCTTTCTGAAGTAACACCGGAAGCATATTGTAAAACAGTGCATTATGGGAAATGTAGTTAGAACAACAATGTTAACCAAATACCCAACATTCATGAAGACTTCTTTTAGCCAAAACTTGCATCTTCTCTGGCAAGACCAGCTGATCAATGGACTGTCTCTGACCATCTTTCACTTGTCTGTACAAGATTCCATCCTTGACCACTGATCTTCTCCAACCATTTAAGAGAAGGCATACAAGTTTCCCTTTCTCCAATCTTTCACCTTATCTGGGCTTGATGTTAAGCATCTTATATTGTAGAACTGACCCAATGACAGAGTCCTCCCTTTGGCTTTTTCTGATCTCCATCTTTGTCATTGCAGGGAGAGAATCAGTTTCAACTCTGATCAAATTGCTTGTCACACAGTTTCAGAGACTCTCCACCTTGACTTGCACCAGGTCTCTCTACAGTCTGACTAGCTTCAGCTTCCTGTCTCCCACATTCATTTTCACTAGCTTGGTCTTACTGAGGGGAGGAGGTCCACTGTATGCAAGGCTTGTGTAACTTTTTGTCGGGACATTCTTGACAGTGCATCAGCATTAGAGTTACATTTTCCTTACCTATACTCAATGTCGAAGTCAAACATTGCAAGCTGTGACACCCACCGCTGGCCTGTAGCATTCGGTTTGGCTGTGCTCATCACATACTTCATTGAATTGCTATCAGTCAGAACCGAGAATTTGTGGCCATAGAGGTGGTCATAAAATCTCTTGGTAACAGCCCACTTCTGAGCCAAAAACTCTAACTTGTGCACTGGATAGCGGGTTTCACTTGGACTCAGGCCCTGGAATAGGCAATCACTCATTCAACACCATCTCGAGTTTGGGCAAAGACAGCCCCAAGACCATCCTTGTACACATCTGTTTGCAACACAAATGGAAGGCTGTAGATGGGGTAACCCAATATTGGAGCAGTTGAGAGGCTTTCTTTCAGGGTTTCAAATGCTGTCTCACATTCATCTGACCACTCAAATGGTTTCTCAGGTCCAGATTTTGGCTCCTCTTTTCTTCCTCCTCTATTGGGTGCAGCCAATGTTGCACATCCTTCAATGGATCGCCGGTAGTACCTCGATAAGCCAAAGAACTTTAGCATTTCCTTTGCATTTGATGGTGTTTCCAGTCTTTAACTTTGCTTATTTTCTCTGGGTCAGTCTGCGTACCCTCTGAAGATACAAAATGGCCCAGATACTGCACTTATTTTCTCAGTAGACTGCACTTTTAAGGTTCCAGCTTCAAACTATATTGGTGGAGTGAGTCGAACACCAATTGCAGCCGCTCAAGGTGCTCTTCAAAGGTCCCAGAGAAGATAATTATGTCATCAAGGTAGATCAGGAGGCTCTCAAAGTTTAGGTCACCAAAGCAACAGGTCATCAAACTTTGGAAGGTCGAGGGGGCATTTTGTAACCAAAAAAGGCATCCTATTAGCCTCATATAGCCCCATCAGTGTGCTGAATTCAGTTTTGTGCTTGACTTGTTTAGCTACCACAGCTTGTCAGTAGCCTGATGTAAGATCAAGAATGGAGAAGTACCTTGCTTGTCCCAGTGCCTCCAAATCATCCTCTATTCTTGGTAGAGGGAAAGCATCTCTTGTACTGCAGGAATTTATCTTTCTCTAGTCCACACAGATCCTCAGTGTTTTTGTCACAACAACAATTTGAGATGCATATGATAACTCCAGCCACTTCCATGTCTGATATGGCCTTTTGAACCTCCTGGTACTGAGAAGGAGGTATCTTCTGGTAAGGGAGGTGGAAAGGTCTGGGGTCTACCAGAGGTATGTCATGTTGCACAGTGATGGAATGTCCATAGTCTAGGGAGAGCTGGGAGAAGACATCAGCATTTCTCCTTATTAAAACCTTGACTACTGTTGCAGCACTAAGATCTACTCCACATGTTACTTCAGTTTAAGACTCAATACTGGTAACCTGTTGACTTTGGCATGATCTAATCACTGTGATGATCACTGTGCTTTCTCCAAACTAGCTCTCACACATGAATTGGTTACGGCTGGGCAATTGGCATTCACCTCCCTTTTCAACAACACTCTGGATCAGGAAAGAATCAGCAAGGTAGGTTCTTGACAACCACCTCTTTTTCAGAGATATTCAACAGATGAGGAACACACCCCTTTTATACATTAGCAAGCAGCCTGGCAACCACTGGAATACTTTTGGGGAATTGGCTCTCCATGAGAACTGTGTAAGGTGTTGTCTTTGGCCCACCCATGACCCAGGTAACATCCAGCTCTTTACCAGCTGTTACTCTTATTCTGTGGCCAGCGTATTGTACACGACCAACTTTGCCCTCAACTCCACCAGGTTCATTTTTTGCTTATTTCCAGCAGGGCGGAGTGCCACTCTGGATTAGTCAGCTTGACTTTGGTGAGATATTGTCCGCCATACGAAGCGTGGAGGTGGTTTTTGGAAACCCTAATAACATTAGTTCCAATGACCAGAGGAACACTGGAGCGATACTGTGTTACAGGGACAAGATAGGCAGGAACTTTTGTATACACACCTCCCAAAAACCTGAGGTTGATATAGAGCACAATATCCCTTCAATGGGGATATCAGAAAGCTGCAGTTTCTGGGAGCAAAGGACATGGAGTCTGTGCCAGAAATCATCAGTAATTGTGGTTACTTGAGAGCCAGAATCAATGACAGCCCTACACATCTCTCCATTTACTTTAATCACTCCTTCATTACAAGGACCTACCAGGGGTGTATCAGCTGGTTTGAACTTGCTCGCTTTGTGTTGCTGGGGATCCTGCTGTACGCATGTAGTTGCCCCAGAAACCACAGGCCTCAAGCGTTTAAAGCAGACCCTGTCTCTCCTCCACTTTCAGCTTGCGCAGCATCATCTGTCAGCACTGTCCTGCAGAGACGAGCAATTACCACAGCGATAGCACACTACAACTCTGACTGCATTTTCACAACATCCTTGTGGTCTCTGACCTTGGTGGCATTCCAACTCTAGCCTCCAGCTGGGTGAGCCTGTGGATCTGATCCTCCTGGCTGCTGATCAGTTTCTTAACCAAGGCTCTAAGTTCTGACAGATCTGTGTTCTGCCTGTTTCCTTTCTCAGGCTTTGTCCACTTTGTTGACAGCTTGCAGTTGTAAACTGTACTTGGTTGTGCCTGAAACCCCTTTGTCTCTCTTTGTCTCTCAAGCTAGGCTACGGAGCTCTGCTTGGAGTTCACGAAAACTTAGAAGCCTTGGCTTTATAGGAGCAATTCTGTGGTAAACCTCTTCATCACTTAGTCCTCTCAAGAACTATTGAGTCAGTTTGTCATCTCTTAGCACTACTGTTGCAAAGCACAGATTTGTGGGCAACTCACCAGCATCGAGGAGATACTGCATAACCCTTATCCAGTCATCAGTAAGCACCTTACAGTCTGGATCACCACTGAAGACTTGCACATTTCTTACTTGATGTGTCTGTGTAAAGCTGTGTTGTTGCATGTTCAGGTTGTGCAGAGCCATAGATGCCTGCAGTTGGCCAATAAGCTGCATGTGATGGCACAGACTGAGGGTGTTGCACAGGTGTGGGCCATTGGGCATACATATGTGGACCAGGGTACATTGCCATAGGAGCATATTCAAGAGTTGTGGAAGTTGACAAAGTGACATGGTTTGAATATGTAGGGTGGTGTTGATCATTAAATTACTGTGAGGAATTTTTGGTTTCAGGTGAGACAGTGGATGCTGGAGGCAGGTGTGCACCATGTAGCACGGTGTACATGGGCACTGGCATACCATAGGAGGAGGATGGGGGAGTTTGAATGGTGGTTGGATGGTTAGGCAGGCTGGTATGGGGTGAAACAGCAGATGGGTGGAGGGTAGGTGAAGATGCGTTCATGGCAGTTGGCAGCCGATCAAAGGAGATTAGTAGTGAGGTATGAATTGGGGCTGGATAAATAGGTAGGTGGGTTTTGCTAGATACAGTGGCTGCTGGAGGTGAGTGTGAGTCAGTGGGAAGGGTGGACGTGTCAGTTGGCAGTCCATTGACAAAGGCTGGGGAAGCCTGAATGGTGACTATGCCATTATGCATGCTGGTCTGGGATGAAACTGTCGATACATTAGGTGGGTGTGGGCTAGGTAGAGAGGTATGTATGGCAGATGGCAGCCTGTAGGGGGAATCTGTTAATGCTTGTACATGGAGTGAGGGCTGGGGTTGCATGGGAGGGGTGTGGAGTGGTGCCCATTTGATGCCAACTCACTACTGAGGGTGGTGCAGACTATGTATATGTCATTAGCTGAGTAGTCTTTGGCCTTACAGACTGTTGTAGAGGTATCTTGTCATCTGGGTGGGTCACAGATTCTTTATTCAGGTCAGGAGTAATGCTTACTTCATACTGTGGAAGTTTGTCATGGTCTGCTGGTAACCACAGAGTGGCCTAGAAAAGAGGCCTTAGCATGGATTGGGAGGGGATGTGGTTTATAAAGAGTGTCTTCTTTCATTTTTTCCATTTCTGTTATTATTCTTCTTGCCTCTGCAACACACAATGTTTCAGTAGTGTACTTTGTATTAGTGTTAATTTTGTATAGTGTTTGCACTAATTATGTGAGTATACAGTAGAATATATTTAGCGTATTTAATGCATATGAATGTGCCTCTTGTTTTTTCTCTTTTCTCAAAAAAAAACCTTCTGAGAATAGAAAGAAAAAAAACTTAAGTACACAACTTAAATATTTGTCAAAAACAACAAAATATAATACTATAGTTTCAAAAACCAGAAATGCAACTATTTGTCCATCACAGAAAAATATCAATATGCAAATACCACGATATTAAAGGCTAAAAACACAGTAAATCTTCAAAAGCTGTTGATTCAGTTCAAAGCAAACATATTACCAATTAACACTTTCACTTTAAAACTGGCAAAAATGATACACTGCTTCATGGCCAGAGAGCTGACCCCAGTTGCGTAGAAACCAGCCATCCCAGGTCTCGGCACCAAAGATGTAACCCTTGTTTCATCGTTATTGGCACACACCGTAGTAAGACCCCCCCCCCCCCCCCCCCCCCCCCCCCCCCCCCCCCCCC
>CM040983.1:24280165-24297906 GCA_022985145.1 Pangasius djambal | reverse complement strand
ACATGAATAATAATGCACTAATACCTGAATTAATACTTACTTAAATATGAACTAATGATGGGTTAAGGCATGTACTTATCACAAACTAATGAAGAGCTTACCTTTACTACAACGAGTCTTATGAATTCATGTGTTCATAACGACCACCTTAATTACGTTAGTACGTGCTTGCTACTTAATGTATTAATTACCACATAGGGGTAAACTAAATCAAACTAAATCAAAATCTATAAGAAAGAATATGAATTAAACATGAATAATTTGAAATAGTTTATATAATTTGCCATATGCAGCTGCGTACACAAACATCATTGGATGGATTGTAGAAAGATGCATTATAAAGGAACATCAGTAATTTCATCTCAACCCATTTTGCATCATTCTCCATCCATTTCTCTTCAAATCCCACTGTAGTACTAGCACATGCTCTGGGTGGCTATAGGGCCCGGGGCACTGCTCCGTTGCCCACGAGAGGGAAATTAATACAGTAACATTTATGCATTTAACAGATGCTGTTATCTGTTAAACATTTTTAACTTCTATAAACGATAGATTAATAGATAATAGATATTAACATCTATTAACAATTCTTTGTGGACTGAGCTGTGCATACCTTTCAGTGGATTTCTGAATCAGGTGTTTACATGCAGCAAATTTCTGATTAAAACAGGCATATTTCAAAGGTGGGAATCAGAATATTGTCTTAATCTGAGTCAGGCAATTAGATTGCGACATGACTCAATAATAATTAGAATATTGCCAAATTCCCATTAATGTCAGAATATTGATGTGCATGTAAACATAGCCATTGTCATGTTCATGAAACCAGTTTGAGACAACTTTTGCTTTGTGACATGGTACATTATCATGCTGGATGTAGCCGTTAGAAAATGGGTAAATTGTGGCCATGAAGGGATGCACATGGTCAGCAACAATACTCAAATAGGCTGTGGCATTCAAGCGATGATTGATTGGTATTAATGGGCCCAATGTGCGCCAAGAAAACATTCCCCACACCATTACACCACCTCCACCAGTTAGATAACCGCACAAATGAGTAGGTGTGCAGATGTTTCTAATAAAGTATTTGGTGGGTGTATCTCTATCCTGATGGGAGTAGAGGACATTAAACAAAGGTTCACTGAACTATTTGATGAGTATGAAAATAATGTAAATCATATGCTATGGTATTCCCATTGACCAGCTCTCAATCCAGTTGAACATCAGTGGAAGATTTTGGACTAGCACACTCATCATCCACACCACCATAATCAAAACACCACCTGAGGAAAAATCGTTTATAAAAATGGCATTCATCCTCCACTACAGTTCCAGAGACAGAGCTGGTCTGGCAGCTCGTGGTGGCCCAACACCTTACTAAGACGCTGTATGATGTGTATATATTTCTATTTTTTAACGACTATTTTAGAAAGATATATTCTTGCTCCCTCATGAGTGGCATACTGTGGATACACACTAGTACTTCGTCTGTGGCTGTCAAATGCCTCCTGTATTGCCTAGTTGAATCTTCACAAACTAAACTGATGTGCCCTCTATAAGTAGTACAGAGTGTTCTTCCTGTACTTTTCCATCAAGCACAGTGGCCAGCACTTGGGCATCATCCCAAACAGATCAGCTACAGAAACAGACCACTGCATTTCTCTTTGCCAGCTTTATAATAGCGGAAACAACGACACAGGGTCTGTGAGTTCTATCATGGTTTATGTCCAGAACTGTTAAAAATTAACACATGGAAAATTCAGCTCGGCATTTAGACTGAAAGTAGTTCGATTTCTATTGGAAGACACACTTGAGAGTTTGCATGATACGCATAAGAGCTAAAGGTGGGGTGGGGGTTCAGATCTTTACTGCATTTGCATTAAATCCACCAAAATTACTCTCACTCACAGCATTGCTTCTTGAACACTGCTTGTGGGAAATCCATGGGAAACAAACTAACATGTTAGCACTGTGTTTTTTCGACACTGCTAATGCTTGAATGTAAAAAAAAAAAAAAGTCCTGCATAAATAAACACCAGAGTGACTGAAGTAAGCCTTTGGGGTGTACGTAGCATCTGTGTTTATTTGTTTGAAACAGAACCCACCTAACTTTCCCCCACATCCCATTACTGCTCTAAATATGCACTCAGTCTCATGACCCTCACATCCTTCAGACAGATTGGAAAGGAATGGCAGCCTCAAGCAGGCCATTGTAGAAGATCCCTGGAGCTCCACTGTTTTTGATACCCAATACAAGCGTGTACACAGGTGCTGTTACACTCCGGGGTTTACCACAGTGATGCTGTTTTTGAAAACATATTTTTCAAAAAGTTGTTTTCAGGACTAGACATGCAGCTGCAATGTGAAGGGTCATTACAGCACATGTAAAGCCATTCTGGGACTATCTAAAGGTAGATGCAAAAATCTCAGATAATGGCCTAATAATTACAAGTATGTATTTGTAATTTATTTGTAAATACTTTTATTTATTTGTAAAAAAGTTATATAACTTTCTAATATACCTATTAGTAGTTCTTATTAAGACCAGACCTCAGCCAAATGGCTCAGTCTTAAAATGCTTTATACCTGAAATTATTCTGCTTGAACTTCACTTAATTTTGAACTAATTAAATTTTTCCACCTTAAATAACATTTGACAGAATATATATTTTTTTTTTTGTTTCATAGTTTTTTTTTCTTTTCATTTTTTTTTTGTTTCGTAGTCCTTTTAAACCACAGTGCTTTTGAATTCTAGATTCTGATTGGTCAGAAGGTGTTGATTAACTTTCTAGAAGAGCAGCTCGGAAAATTGTGCCAGCTGTAATTCAAATCACAGGTTTATATTCATGTGCTTGTTATAACATTATCGTTTTTATTGTAAGAGCTCAGTCACAGTGACTTGTATGGCATCTACAGCTACTAAAAAAAAAAGATTTCTGGCTTCTTGGTAACATGACAACTTACCTTTTTTTTTTGTCTTTTTAAGTTCAAGAGAGAGAACAAAAGAGAGGCTGGGAAGGGTCAGCTGTTTATAGCTGCAATAACTGAAGTGATAAAAGGAACAACATTCAGTGTAACTATAAACTGATAAAAAAGTTGTTTATAAATAAATTTTAAATAAATAAATTATAAATATATTTTATTAACAATTTTAAAAATTGTATAAATGGCAATTTTCTGTGGAATTAAGAGCAATAAAACTTTGAGAAGTGTTGTTATTGGAAAGTAATCAACACCATCAGATCGCCATCACTGATTATTTTCCTATAATAGCGTGCCCTGTTTTATTCCTTACTAAAAGTTGACTGTAATGCTAGCAGTTCTACAGAGATTAACACTATACAAAAGTATATCAGCAGGTTGCAGGTAGCAAGTTAGGTCCTGTCTTATAAGACAGCTCGATCTCTTTTTTTCTCTCTCTTGAAGTTAATAGGATAAATAACACAGCTTGTCACACATTCACTCAGGTAGGCTGACGGTGGAGCGGCTGGCTGCTTTATGTCCCAGGGTGCCCTCATGTCTGTGTTAGCTTCTGGCTCTCCCTTTTAGTTGTGCTGTCATAGCTTGTCTTGCCGGAGTCCCTGCTTTCACTCTGCACGCAAAGTACATTGTCCTTAACCATTAGAGGACAATAAGATTACCTAACAGTCTCTCTCTCTCTCTCCATCTCTCTCCCTCTCTGTCGAGCTACACATGCTACTTCTGAGATGCCAGTGATCCTGACCCTTTGTGCTCTCTGGACCTGCCTGACCCATCCTGATGCCCTACTTCTGGTTGGAGTTCTCATCAGTTGGATATCGCTCGTTGCTGCTGGAGGTGGCCCCACATGGACGGCCTGAAAATCATTGGTATTGCTGGGGATGGAGCCGCTTGGCTTGGGACTGCGATTGCTGTGGTGGCTTTGGGGTTGCAGTTGACGTGAGCAGTTTTGAAGTCTCCATCAGTGGACAGTGAATAGGTTCAACAAAACAGACTTCATATGAAACTGTAATCAGTTTCCTGGTCACACAATTGCACTTTTTGACCATGTAGTACACAGTTATAGAAGGGAATGATTTATAATCACACTATCCGGTGTCACCCAGATGAGGATGGGTTTCCTTTTGAAAAGATTCGCATACACTCAGGGGTTCTTTAAAGAAAAGTTTGAAAACCTACAATGTTTTTTTTTTTACTGGCCCAATAATGCAGATGTCATAAAAATGAACATCTAAGACAAAATTAGTATTAAAAAATTATGGTGCCTAAGACTTTTGCACAAAATATAAACACATAAGACCTGGGAAGGTCTTCAGGACAGAGGACTTGGGGTTTTAAGGTTTGTCAGTAACATTTTGGTCGCCATTTTATGATCAGAGGAAAGGTCTTGGTTAAAAAATATTATTATCTATATGGGTCAAATACAAAGACTGTATTCTGTATCAGAATATTATCACGTGGCCTTGCTAAAGTGTTTCACATTTAAAGTAGGAGCGCCATCAGTAAAGCAAGGTTCTCAATCCTGCTCCCTGCTGGAAGTAAAAGAAATGATCTTTTTGCATCTGTTCAGTTCTGTCAACCTATGAAGAGTACATTTAAGGCGACATTGCAGCTTGAGAGGATATACACATGCTGTGTAATGAGATATTCATGCACGAGGGCTGAACTCAAGTTAGGTAGCATAAAGCTTTTTTGTAATTGAGTATATACTCTGTAAACATACAGCATCAGCTCAACTCAAACAGTCTACAACTCTAAAATCATCACCTGCATTAAAAATAAGCAAACGTTAATATAATAAAATTAACTAAAATGCAGTATGCAATATTTGTAGCTTAAATTTATGGGACACTGTATAGGTTTGTTTTGATATTAACATTTCCCTAGTAGTGTTTTTTTTTCTCTACAGAACACAGGTTTCAAAATTATTGGCACCATTACTATTATTATTTGATGAAGACTTTCCTGGAGAGAATCTTTTACAACAACTGTACAAAGATTTTAGATTAGTTCTTCATGCAGAACATTTTAAGCTCCTATATATTCTTATTATTGAGCCTTAAAGCATCAGTGATCCACAATCATTTATGCTTCTGGGCATACATATATACATATACAGTAAGTAAGTAAGTAAGTGCCAAGCCCAAAATGGCAAAATATTAAGCTTTTAATATTAACATATTAATTTAATATTGTCTTAACAGCAAATCATTGGTCAGGAAATTATCAAGAATGAAACAAACAGATAAAGGAAGTCAGTATGCGAGAGCTTTTCCCTTTGATTTCTTTAAATGTTTAAGTCTTGTGGCTCTTGATGGGCTGCATCAGGTGCAGCAGAAAACCAGATAATCACTAATCTTTTAAGAAAAAAAACATCCCAGAAGATATTTTTGGAAAATGTTGTACACCCAGACGTGTGTTAGTTTGAATTTTACATCAAACATTTGAATCATTATGATGATTTGACCTTTGTGTACAAGAAGACTATAGAAGTGAATTTCCCTGTTTCTAGCTTTTCCCCAAACAAACAGTGCACTGCAGCAAAAGGAAACCAGCGAATGGAGGCACAGGAGCTCTCAGGAGTGCATCTGTTTCATTCCTGCTCATTTTCTGGCCGATGATTTGTTATTAAGACCATTTAAAGCTTCATATAGTGCCATTTTGGGCTTGGCCTGTTTTTTTTTTTTGCCCAGCGGGTGCTTTTCCTTAGTCTTCTACTTTACCAAACATGCCGGTGATGTAAATGGCCACACAGTTTAACTTTGGTCTCTTGGATCTGATCACAATCCAGTTACATTTTCAGTGCCATTTTGTGATTTTGCACTCAGGGGGGAATTTTTTTGTGCAACCTTTTCATACAGCTTCTTGTTGGGGAGGTGGTGTCTAAGTGTGAAACTGGTCATAATGTTCTTCTTTGTTAAGAAACACTTGTCTTTTATTATTATTATTATTTTAGATTATGTGAAGTGCTACCCAAGTCCCAGTGTATGAGCTGTTACTATAGAAACAACGAATTAGCGCTGATATTATTAACCTATTGGTCACGTTATACGGAAATAATGCACACCTTCTGACCAATCAGATTCGAGAATTTAACCGCACTGTGGTGTATATTTATATAAATATGAGTACTAAAATGCGCAATACCACAATTCTCTTGAAACTAGAAAAAGAGTTTAATGTATATTTGTGGATTTAAGATGATCTGGCAACATATTCCCTGCAACCAATTACCTTGGCTTTTACAGCCAACACCGATGGCACGGACCAATAGGAACACGACTTGTAGGCATGTGCAACTGGCAGTACTCGAGCAGGAACCGCTTCTTGTGGCCAAGAACAGTTACACTGGCCCTAGGAGGGAGAGGCAACAGCTGGGGGAGCCATAGCAACCGCAGATAAACATGAGTTACTATATCAGGTAAAAGCTCGCTAATTTTGGGATGAACATATGATTTCAACACTTTGAGAAAAGAAATGAAGGAAAAAATGAGCTCACTATGAAACGTAACTCGTAATGCTCAGTTGTTTATTTCGTAACTTTGTTGTTTTTTGTTGTCCTGATGCCTAGCGTTAGCCTTCTGCGCTTACAGTAAGGACAGATAGCCAGCAAACAGATGACATTTTTTCTGTCGGTTTAAACACACACAAAAAAAATCTGTCACACATCTGGACACATGTGGCACTTAAACACTACTGCGTGTTTATTTTATGTGCGGTGTAAAAGCCTGGGAAACCGCTTGAATCCGGATCACAGATATCCCACATCTATAACATGTTTCTCCTTAGCTGAGTGCTAGCTAGCTGCGTCGAGTGAGGCTTCTTTCTTTCCCCTGAATTTATTGTTTCTGTTTCTAAGGATGGAAAACTGCTAACAATCCAAGCTGCACAAACTTACCATTTACTGCACATCCCCAAATTTCATAGATTAAAAACAATCTTCTGCTCCTACAGCTCAGACCTTACTTTAGACATGACCCCTTTCATGCACACATTATTCATAAGCATATCCAGCTTCTTTAGATGATTTTATTATTATTATTATTATTATTATTATTATTATTATTATTTAAAAGTGCATCACTTCTAAATATGACATTAAAAAAGTAAATAGATTGTTTATGTGTAGAAAGGCCATGAGTTTTTTTTTTTTTTAAAAAGGATAAAACATTTTAACTGCAATAAAAAAATCTTCCAATTTTTTTAATAGAAAAAATCTTAATATTTATTTAACAAAAAAATATTTTTGAACATAAAAAAATCTAAGTTGTTCATTGGAGTCTGGCACAGAAATATCTATCTATCTATCTATCTATCTATCTATCTATCTATCTATCTATCTATCTATCTGTCTGTCTATCTATCTGTCTATCTATCTGTCTATCTATCTGTTTATCTATCTGTTTATGCATTTATTTATTTATTTAGAGAAAGATATTAAAGATATACTGGATTCATGATGCATTGATAACAAATAGTCTAGAGAGGAACCGAAACCATGAGAATGATTCATGTTTAAATAAAGTGCAGCTCCCAAGTAATTAGGAGATGATTTACCTCTTATATTTACCTAAAATATGAAAAAATAAAAAGCTTTAAATACTGTAAGTCCATGAGTGTGGACCTGATGTATGAAAGAGTTAAAGAAAGACACTACACATGAATAGGGTCATTTAAAAATAAATACATAAATAAAATCAGCATATCACAACCAGTCTTCGCCAGCTGATTGCTGATATTATTTTTCCTTTTGTACCTCATTTCCTGATTTAATGGAAACGAGTTTTTTTGTCTAATTAAATACGCATGACCTTGTGTAATTCATAAAGCAAAACAAAATCTAGTCTTTGGATGATGTTAGTATTAAAATGCAAAGACGTTTTTCAGGGAAGGATTTTCACAGAAAAGTTGGTTGGAGTGTAATTTGTTTATTGTTTAATCAGGACAGCAGCGTGCGGAGTTATAAAAATGATTTGATGTCTTTTTTTTTTTTTTTTTTTTAAGTAAAAATCTAACAGAAATCCAACAGCTATAAACATTTTGAATGTAAAATTCCATGAAAGCAGGTCAACCAGAACCTGAAATTCTTGGTAGAAAAAAAAGATTTTGAGAAGAACAGTTTAAAGATAAGTGTAAGTGGGGGTTCATACGGGAGGTCGTATATCACGTAGATCATAATGACACTTCTATCTGGAAACAGGCTTTTCAGGGAGATATGACATGACCTGAAAGTGCCAAGTTGGCAAACGTGCTAAATTTCATATAATTTGTTGCTTGTAAAATAACCATTTCTCTTTTGGGTATGGATTATTTTTTTTATTACATGTTATAGATGTCATTTCTCCAGAAATCTAAAAAAAAACAAAAAGTTAGTTGTGTCCAAAATGGTCATTTCTACCTGTAGTATCTTGATTTACTCCTTGATCTGCGTCACCGTAGCGTGAACATAAGGTTTGTATGGATAGGATGAACATCGTTAGAAACTGGAAGGTGTTTCCTCATGTTCCTCGTTTCATCCTTAACATGACAGAGTTTCTGAAAATCACCTTCTGCTAGGAGACGCAATGCAAAAAAAAAAAAAAGGTCATGTGGAATTGGAGGATGTTCTTTGGATGCTTCAGCCGCGTTTGTTATTGCGGTTTAGACTCACTGGACAGTTTCTGGAGAACTGGTTGAGGGAGAAGGCTGTGAATGCCGTATCTGTGAGCTCACATCTGGAGGTCTGGTTTGTGTTTGGAAGGTACGTTAGAGGAGGTGATGAGAGTTTGGATATAAATGGTTGGTTCTTTCTTAAAGAGCCAGACAGAACAGCGACCGTGGAAATAGATTCAGCCGTGGAGTGATTTATGCGCAAAATATTGGACAGGAAGTAGGCACAGAATTGGGGTGAATCATGGTGCAGAGCAGAACAGGTGCTGTAGAGGAGTTCACGTCTCACTAAACCTCCCTCACCTTCGCCTCTGAGAGTGCTTTGTGTTCCAGGAAGTGCAGCTGCACGAGTGAGAAACGCAGATGTTGTTTATTGTCCTATTGTTTTCATCCTTCAGTGTCCCTGTGACTCACATTGCGGTGCTAGCAGCGTTGGATTCGGTGCGAGCTGTACTTCAGGCTTCAGGAGGAACAAAAGTGAACCCAAGTAGAACGCAGAGATCCCACTTTGCACCCAGAACCACTGAGACACCAACTGGATGAACTGTTCACAAATGAGAGAAGGTTTATTTCCTTCACTGTAGTGATCCTTGTTTGGCTGTAACACTCTCTGGATGTACGTACGTGGCGTTCTGGGGTAATTGCCTATTTAACAGGTGCGACTGTGGTACAGAATTTCTGTCCCGATCAGCCATTCTGTGTTTTTCTCCTTCTTCCTCTGAGAACATTTTAGGCTGAATTACGTACTGTTTTTCACCAAACTCAGCAGCCGTCTGATCATTTTAGTCCCGTCCGGATACACGTGCCCGTGATTTTCTATGCACCCTCACGTTGGGAGAAAAGATGTTTGCCTGATTGGCTGCCATTTGCCACATTTATTCTTGTAGCATGCATATCAGATATTAAACACTTCCCGAATCGGCAAACGCAAAAGGGATGCTTTGTAATACTGACTCGACCATATGACCTCGACTATACGTGCTACCTGGGAAAGTATTTTCAGGAGGAGAATTAAAATAAAAACATTAAGAAAAGCGAGATCTGGCTTAAGGGTGACATGTAGGGTCGGAAATAAAGACTTCTCATGACCTTATGTAGTGCGCTGTCCAAAGGGTTGGGACTTGGTAAAGTGTGAATGGCAGCTGAACAATAAGCTACCAAAAGCATGAGGCTGGAGCAGCCTGTAGCCATCATCTGTTGCTCAATGGCTTTGGTGCTACATTCATTTAAAAATGTCTGACCTGTGTAATAATTATACTGTAATTGCCAGCTGCTCAGTTACACAGTGGTTGCTTTGCTCCGTTACGTGTGATTAGGATACTATTACAAGTAAGCAAGCGCTCTAAATGATATGAATGACCTCATAAACCTGTGGTCACTGCGGCCTGCCGTTTTATGTAAGCGGAGATATAATAACAATAAGCAGTGCATTTACAACTGAGGCAGATTACAGTTGGAGCTGTTATAGGAGCTGACACTGATATCAGCACTACTTTTAAAATGTTCACTCATGTCTTTCAATTCAGTTCAATTCCGTTTTATTTATATAGCCCTTTTAACAATGGCCATTGTCACAAAGCAGCTTTACAGAAATATATACATTCAGGACATAAGTTTTAAACTTATAAATTTATCCCTAATACGCGAGCCAGAGGTGACGGTGGTGAGGAAAACCTCCCTGAGACGACATAAGGAGGAAACCTTGAGAGGACCCAGACTCAAAAGGAAACCCATCCTCATCTGGGTGACACCGGATATTGCGATTATAAATGATTCCCTTCTATAACTGTGTACTACATGGTGCAATTGTGTAACCAGGAAATTCATTATAGTTTTCCCATAAAGTTCCCATAAATTTTGTTGAAGTTATCAACTGTTCACTGATGGAGGCTTGAGTGCAAAACTGTTCGTGGGAATTGCAGTCCTAAAACTATCATAGCAACTGTAGTCCTAAGCCATTGTAGCAAAACTGTTCATATCCATTGCAGTCTCAAGCCATATTCATGGTTTCTGTGTGGTGCCATCCACAGTAATCTCATGTATCTTCAGGCTGTCCGTGTGGGCCTTCCTAAGCAGCAGCGAGTGATTTCCAAGTGATGAGATCAGGATGGATCAGACAGGTCCAGAGAGCACAAAGGGTCAGGATCACTGGCATCTCAGGAGTAGCATGTGTAGCTCGACAGAAAGAGATGGAGAGAGAGAGAGACTGTTAGGTAATCTTACTGTCCTCTAATGGTTAAGGACAATGTACTTTGCATGCAGAGTGAAAGCAGGGACTCCGGCAAGACTAGCTATGACAGCATAACTAAAAGGGAGAGCCAGAAGCTAACACAGACATGAGGGCGCCCTGGGACATAAAGCACCAGCCACTCCACCGTCGACAAACCTGAGAACCTGAATGCGTGAGAGTGGGGGCGACAGCATCCAAACATCCCAGTTCACCACAACACTCTATGCCTGTGAACCCTCCAGACCTGCCCCTGTACCTAAGAAAAAAACTATTCACAAAAGGCTTGACTAAACAAATATGTTTTCATCCTAGACTTAAACACTGAGACTGTGTCTGAGCCCCGAACACTAAGTGGAAGGCTGTTCCATAACTGTGGGGCTTTGTAAGAGAAAGCTCTACCCCCAGCTGTAGCATGCACTATTCGAGGTACTAACAAATAGCCTGCACCTTTTTTATCGAAGTAGGCGTGGCGGATCATAAAAGTCCAAAAATTTGCTCAGGTGTGAGACAATTCAGTGCTTTATAGGTCAACAGTAGTATTTTAGAATCAATACAAAATTTGATTGTGAACCAGTGCAGTGTGGATAAGATAGGGGTGATGTGGTCATATCTTCTGGTTCAAGTAAAGACTCTCACTGATGCATTCTGGACTTGTTTATGAACTGGAGCTTGTTTATGCATCTACTGGAACATCCAGACAGTAAGGCATTACAATAATCCAACGTAGAGGTAACAAAATCATGATCTATTTTTTCTTCTTCATGTAGTGACATTATATTTCTTATCTTAGCAATATTTATGAGATGAAAGAAGGCTATCTGGTAATATTATCTACATGAGCTTCAAAGAGAGACTGGCGTCGATAATCACATTAAGATCTTTTACTGCTGCAGATGATGAAACAGAAAGGCCATCCAGAGTTACTCTGTAATCAGAAAGTTACTTCTAGCAGCATGTGGTCCTAGTACAAGTACTTCTGTCTTGTCAGAATTAAGTAAGAGAAAGTTAATAAGCATCCAGTGTCTAATGTCTTTTACAATCTTTAACTTTATTAAGCTGGAGTCTGTCATCTGGCTTTGCTGGAACATACAACTGTGTGTCATCAGCATAACAGCGGAAGCTAATACCATGTTTATGAATAATTTTACCCAGAGGTAGCATATATAAAGAAAAGAGCAGTGGGCCTAAAACAGAGCCTTGTGGAACACCAAACTTTACCTTAGTATGCGAAGAGAACTCACCATTTACATCTACAAACTGATAACGATCAGTCAAATAAGACCTGAGCCAGGAGAGGGCTGTTCCCTTAATGCCTACTACATTTTCCAGTCTATCGAGGAGAATAATATGATCAATGGTATTAAAAGCTGCACTAAGGTCAAGCAGCACAAGGAAGGAGACACAACCCTGATCAGAGGCCAGTAGTAGGTCATTTACCACTTTAACCAGCGCTGTCTCTGTGCTATGATGAGGCCTAAATCCTGACTGATGCATTTCATGAATGTTATTCCTGTGTAGCTGCTGTGCTACAACCTTTTCTAGGACCTTGGAGATAAAGGGGAGGTTAGATATTGGACTGTAGTTGGGCATCTGACAGGGGTCGAGGTCAGGTTTTAAAACTTTTTTTTTCATGTCTTTCACTCATACGTCACTGTAATATAAGTTCTCTGGTCAAATTTTAGGGAACATGGCATTGTGTATACATGGACTGCTGTTTCAGATACGTCATATCCATAACATCAGAGCAAGAAATATTTTCAAATCTATACTTTTCATGTTCATTCAAGTCTCTTTCTTGTTGAAAAAGTTTCTAGAAAATGTGTCTGTTTGATGTCACACCCATAATGCTGATAAATCGCTGTGGATTTGAAACATGTAAATCAATACGTGAGTATTTAAGAATCTCCTGCATTATTCTCAAGAGGATAAATGACAGCACATGCAAATCGAATCCTGAGCTCGTCTCTGCTGTGAGACATTTACTTAGCCGATGTGAGCACAAATGACACGTCCATGATGCTGGAATTGCTCCAAACAGAGTGAAGTTACGTAGTTAAGTCTCTTACACTACAAATTTTAGAAGAAAAGAATTTCAAACTGTAGAAAAGAAAAAGTAAACAAGGAATTTGAATCTGTAACATTTTACAATTTTAAAGAGTAAGTACAAAATTTTAACATCAGATCAGCTGCTTTCTGTTAGTTGATATTTATTTTTTACATTTTTTAAAGCGATATCATGATATCTCAAAATATCATGAGACATATTGTGAGGAATATCATGAATTTTAATTTATCACAATATCATTATTATATTGTCATATAGCCCAGCCTTAGACAGAACGTATTTTCTACATGCATTGGTGCATGTTGTCTGTCAGCACACTTCACATCGAAGTCAGTGGCAACAGATGTGTTTTTGCTGGATACCAGAAAGTCCTTGAACACAGCCTTAGAGGCTCCCTGGAAGTAAGTGTGTGTGTGCGTGTGTGTGTGTGTGTGTGTGTGGGGTTAACCAAACAGAAAGCCTTTAATTTGGAGTCCTTCAGATTCTGTGCCATACGAAGAACCATTTTTCTGTTTCTGTGTATCACTTTGCTTTCCTGTTGATTTACTGTTGAACTGATGTTATGAGTGTGTGTGTGAGTGTGTGTGTGTGTGTGGGGGGGGGGGGCCTGTACTCTTTTGGGATTTCTACTGGAACCTTTTTTAATTCTGGTCTTGTTTTGCTCTGTGGATTTTTGTTAATTACACCCAAAGGTGTCTAGTTGATACAGAAAAGCGACCGTTATACACACTTGTACGCAAAAAGCCATGCCCAAAGGTGTGTGTGTGTCTCCCAGCAACGCTGCAATGCTCCCTCTGGTGGTTTCTTTGTTTGGAAACCATCTCTCCTCACCGCACTCTGTGGAAGAACATGAATGGAATTAGTGCTATTAGATGTTGATGATACTGATGATGAAAACAACAACAGCACTCTGGTGAAATACTCCATTTTACCAGATCGGGTATTTCAGTATCAGATGTGGTATTAGTATGATTATCAAGGTGTGTTAGAAATCTGGCTAGAGAGAGAATGCCAGACAGTTTGGATAAATATTTTATCAGATTTCAGACGCATAAAGATGATAGTAAGTCCCATGATCAGATTTGCTTGAACGAGATGATTGAGGTTTTTTTTTACAGTAACGTTACCATATGCTGTTTGCTCACCGGAGGCCTGGGTGTCCAAAGGATGTTTGAAAGGTGTTGTTGCCATAGTGATTGCCGGGACCCAGGGGAGGGGGAAGATGATGAAGCAGGGAGGAGGGGATGACCTGAGTGCAGGTGAGGCTGTCTGCTCTAGTCGAGTCAGGACTATACTCACTCACAAGCTCACTCACGCGTGCCATGGATTCAGTGAAAGCATCCTCTCGGCCCGTCTACAGCCGCTGGTCATACAGGTACATGTGTCCAACCCGCGCAGAGCAACTTTGTTTTTACTTAGTTAGGAAGTTGTAGTACAAGATCTCTCTCCTCTGTGTATGGTTCTTTAATCACGTCAGCTTGAAAAATGTTTCTCGAGCAGAATGGTTGTTAGCTGGTTTGAAGTGCAGTAACGGGTGCCAGATGGTCTCTGTGCTCTACTTTCAATGAGATTTCCGAGTTGGTGATTTAGCTACAGAATACACCTCAGGTTTGTTGCACAGGATTGTGTGTGTGTGTGTGATATGTTCTCACCTGAGCAGTGATGACGGGCTATCACTTCTCCATGACCTCTAGGTGTGAGATCACCACAAAACATCATCACAGCAGTGGTGATCATTTGATCCAGCACTACGGCTGAGCGATATGACGATATACCGTCGATACTATTATAAATAATGTCAGGATACACCTTTCGGAGATATTGTAGGCATCGTGATAACTTTTACAAACGTTGGGAAAAAAAAGTAGCAATAACAAACTGATTTGATGTTAAAACCTTTGAAATTGTAATATGTATTTTTTAAACTGTATTTTTAAATTGTATTAAAAATATTAGAATTTCAGTTGAAAGTAATTTATTTTTGTAGGGACTGTAGACATAAAAGTTACCTTTATATACAGTGGGGTCAAAAAGTCAGAGACCACACTGAAAATCTTGGACCTTTTTCATTTAAAATTGCAAATAAACTATAAATAAAAATAAATATGAATGTTCAGTATCTCGAATATTTAATTTTCAAGATTCTGCACTATTTTTAGGACGTTATTGCACATGTTAACTGCTTTGTACAAAAGGTCAGATTTTCCTCGTGTCTGATCTCTTCTACTGAAGCGTGTGATCAGACGACACGCCGATGGATTTGATCTAAAATGGATCATAAGGTTTTACACAAACGTGTGCAGGTCCGTGCCAGCTGGAGTCACACTGTCATTAAAACAAAATATATATACATATGTGTGTATATATATATATATATATATATATATATATATATATATATATATATATATATATATATATATATATATATTTTTTTTTTACATTGGTTGGTTACCAAACTTATGTATCATGATACATATACATATCGTGATGATATTTCTGATATATCGCCCACCCTGACCCAGCACTGTGCACATGCATAGACTCTTTGTTTTCTGACTGTATATACTATTTATGAATATTATAATGAAAATATCTTGTCATTTCATTATCATGAGCAAACTAAAACCCTTCCTTTGCTGTTATGAGCTATGTCTGTTTTTCACTCTCTCGTGCTGTGTGATCCTCTCTTCATCCCTAGTTCAGCATCACATGCCACAGTAGCTCATCTAGGCAATTGTTTGTTAATTTCACACCTATTCACTCCTCTCTTTCTCACACTATTGTCCACATTTGTGCTAAAAATGCAGTATCTGGATCAGATAGTATTGTTATGCTTATTAGTTTTGCTCTCACCGAATACAATTTACTTTGAGTACAAACGATTGTGGATGTGAGTATAATTAGGTGGAGGATGTGCTCAACTCACACTGTTCTCTCTGTGCAATGACGGTTCAGTTCTCCAGCAGGGTAATGTGTGTGTGTGTGTGTATATGTGTGTGTGTTGGGGGGGTGTGTGTGTTTGAGGTGTATGGCTCAAGGCTAAGGGCAGCTCCGGACAATAGCATTTTTTTTTTTTGCGTAGGTATCCATGGTTACCAAGTAGGTGTCACAACGACGAGGCTTGTGTCCTCTTTGTCAGACGCACACACCATGAAACATTCATACAGTGAAGCCTTAAGTCAACGCACAGCACCATTGTTTTAGAGGAGAATCCAGGCAGCATGTTGGGCTCACAGCAAAAGACAGAGAGGTACAGGAGGATCTCTGTTCTACTGCATTAGTGACCGAACAGGAATGAAGCCTCATAGCGTCCTCACTAACTTCATGTATTGTGTTTGTTCCTTTTATGTCTGTCTGTTGATGACTTTGGGAACAAAGACCCTCCAGCTCGAGCAGCTTCTCCTCCACTGCCACTGCCACTGCCACTGCCAGGTGAGACAGACACACTTCCAATACATTTCCACTAATGTCATCACACTTACTTGACAGTTTTTATATTGTGTATCCTACCTATGAATAGAGCTTGACACCCAGGTGGAAGTTTCAGTAAGAAATTGGGTAGGAGCAACACAATGATTCCCCTCAAATTCATTTTAAATAAAAACCATGCTTTCCAGAATAATAATGCTTGCAGACTAAATAACAATATTCTCAGCAATTATCATTTCCATATATCGATATATTCTTTTGTTTTGTAACAATTAGAAATGGCACCATTGCCTAGTGTCTGTGTCGGGCCGATACTAGGAAAAAATGGTGGATCGGATATCAGTTCCTGTAACAAACAGCAAAGCTTGGAATTGGGTTTGGAAAATAAATGTATTTTTGGAACTGGAAACGTTTGCAGATAAAGAGCCTTGACTGTTTTTTCTTTTGTGAGGGTTAATTTTGTAATATTTTTACTTCATACTTAACTGTGAAGTATTTCAGTTAAAAAAAACAAGTTAAAGCTAAGTAGTTAGTAGAAAACAATATCAGATGGGTATCGGTATCAGCCGATACTCAAGGTTGGAAAAGAAAAATGGTACTATGTCTTCTCTAATAACAGTCCTCCAGCTCTGTCTTACAGCTCCCATCGCTCTTGACACCATTAGGGCTTGTTTGGGCAGGTTTCAGAAAATAAATTAAATTGCACTACTTGGTACCTCAAGGCCAATTCAAAGCACCTTCATTGAGTGTGCTGCTCTGGTTGAGTTCATGATATTGTTTGCTCTTTTCAATTTTCCTTGTCATGTCATGGCATGTTTATGTGTCAGAAGCCCTAGAAATGTGTCTTTGGTTTTAGGTTACCTTTCTTGCCACAGACAAACAGATACTATGTCCAAAACACTGTATTAAAGCCACAAACAAGGCTTAAACCTTCTTAACACCCACAAACACACTTCATGTATACTATATGGCCCAACGTTTGTGGATACCTGACCATCACACCCATATTGTGGTTCTTCCCCAAACTGTTGCCAGTTGAAAGCACACAATTGTATAGGATGTCTCTGTGTGCTATAGCATTACAATTTTCTTTCTCTGGAACTAAGAGGCCCAAACCTGTTCCAGCATGACGATGCCCCTGTGCACAACATGAGCTCCATGAAGACATGGTGTGTGAAGGTTGGAGCGGAAGAACTCGAGTGTCCTGCACAGAGCCCTGACCTCAACCCCACTGAACACCTTTGGGATGAACTGGAACACCGACTGCACCCCAGACCTCCTCACCAACATCAGCGCCTGATCTCACTAATGCTCTTGTAGCTGAATGAACACAAATCCCCACAGCCACGCTCCAACATCTAGTGGAAAGCCTTCCCAGAAGAGTGG
>CM040983.1:24240429-24253171 GCA_022985145.1 Pangasius djambal | reverse complement strand
ACACACACACACACATACACACCGATCAGCCATAACATTAAAACCACTGACAACTGAAGTGAATAACGTTGATTATCTCATTTACAATGTCACCTTTCAAGGGGTGGAATATATTAGGTATCAAGTGAACAGTCAGTTCTTGAAGTTGATGTGTTGGAAGCTGTCAGTGGTTTTAATGTTATGGCTGATTGGTGTATATATATATATATATATATATATATATATATATATATATATATATATATATATATATACACACACACACACAGTATATTGTCTGCTACTTGATTATATTTTTCTGTAAACACACATGATCATGAGGCAGCCTGTCCAGAGTCAAACAAGTTCATTGTAGCTTGAATCGACAAATCCAGAGGTGCACAATTCAACTCAGGATTTAAGATTGAGTTTGGGCCGTTTTTTTTTTTTTCTGGAACAGACCCTGGTACAGTGGATATAAAAAGTCCACACACCCCTGTTAAAATGTCAAGTTTTACAACGTATAAAAATTAAGTGAAAAACAATCAGAAATATTTTAGGGGAAAAAATAGAAAAAATAAAGTTACAATATCCTTGTTGCATAAGAGTGCACACCATTTTATAATTGGGGATGTGGCTGTGTTCAGATTGAACCAATCTCATGTTCAAAAGTAAATATCATACACCTGTCATCGATGAACTTATTCTGATTAACCCCAAATAAAGATCAGCTGTTTCTGTAGGATTTTCTTAACATCATCTTGGTTTCATCTGACTGCTGAAGCCATGGTCCTCAAAGAGCTTACAAAGCCTGTACGGGATCTCACTGTCGAAAGGAATCGATCAAAAAATGTCCAAAACATTAGATGTGCCATGGAACACCGTGAAGCCATCAACAACAAGTGGAAAAAATGGGCCAGCACAGTGACATCACCAAGAATAGGACGTCCCTCCAAATTTACAAAAGGACAAGACAAAAACTTACCAGGGAGGCTGCCAAGAGAACCACGGCAACATTAAAGGAGCAGCAGGAATATCTGACAAGTACTTACTTGTCTACTCTTTGCATGTGACAACAAACTCTCCTATTCTTCACAGGTCTGGGCTATGGGGTAGAGTGGCTAGACGGAAGCCCTGTCTCACAAAAAACATCCATGGGAAGATATTGCCAAGTCAAGATATGCCACGCTGATAGACTCTTACCCAAAAGTGGTGTAATAAAATCAAAAGGAGCTTCAACAAAATATTAGTTAGTGGAGTGCACACTTATGCAACTAGGTTATTGTAAGATTTTTATTTTTTTCCCCATAAAAGTTTCTGATTGTTTTTCACTTTATTTCTATACTGTACTGTATACTGTACTTCCATTTCAACAGGGGTGTGTAGACTTTTTATATCCATTGTAATTCTGGCTTTTGTACATTCACTGTATGTACTGTGTGTGATGAAACAGCCAACAGTTTACTGGAAATATTGCAAAGCATATATTTTCCATTTTAGACATTTTTGGACTGGAGTAATATTTGCAGAAATTCTATTTTACTTACAGGGTGTTTGACTCATTTCTGACAATTTGAGGTCATGTAATTTCAGAAAGTGTATTATATGCTGACTTGTACATATGGCTGTAAATAAAATGTCAGTGAAACAACTGCCTCTGGATTTTTGGGGAAATATATAAAGATATATAACCCATTTAGAATGGTGTTCTAAAAAAAAAAAAAAAAAAAAAAATATATATATATATATATATATATATTAGTACTACTGCTGCATTCAACCTACCACAGAAGTGGGAAGTCAGTACACAGAATTACATTACACATTTTCAACCTCTGTTAGGACTTAACCTGTATCTGCATGATTTTTGATTGATTTTGCATTTTTGCATTTATCAATACTGCACATGGGGTTCATGACCAGATCAGTGTTGTTCAGTACAAGGATAGCACTTATACTTTTGTAGGACAAAAAGATAAAAAATGAGTGATGGCCCAGTTCTGGAATTCAAAATGTGTTTTGAAATCCCCAACATTATTGAATTTACTCCTCTGGGCTATAAAAAATATTTCTTTCACACACAATAGCAGTTGTGGCTTCATTGGAAGAGGTTTACCTTAACACTTTTGTACTTGGACTTCAGAACACGGTAATCCTGCTGCTCTCTCCAGCTCCTCAAAGACAGCCATGGAGCAGAAGAGTTTCATGAATGTTTAATTTTCACATTTGCAATGGAGTATTTCACTTTTTTCCCCCCATTCTAAATTTTTGAAAATGTGTAGCTGTAAACAGATGCTGTGATATAATTAAGTGCAATGTTTGGTTGTATGATCATCATGCCATGGGTTTTTCATTACATGTCAGCTAGTTCTCCAGCTCTTCATGAGCCAGTGTGATAAAAGCAAGTGATGAAAACCTTTTTTTTTATTTATTAATTTTTATTAAAAATGTATTATAATAGTGTTAAAAAGAGGAAAAACACAAACATATCAACAGCACTGTTATTGGGAATCAAGAGTTCGACCTGTGGTGTAATTCATTATGCAGCAAAAGCAGAGTCCTTGGACGGTTTTGAAAAGTACATCTTAATGCAAGCCTTTTCTTGCTTACATTAAATATCTCATCACATGCCCCACGGGTATCATAGAGTTGTTCCTCCATGTCCTCTACTGAGCCTTGCAGTTTTTTTTTACCTGGTTCATTAGGTTGGAGTTCTTGTGCTCCAGCACTGGACTCCAGAGCATTGAGTGGTCTCCTCAGCTTTAGCCAGAAAGACCTGGAAGTTCGATGACCAAGGGGTATTCACTTTATTTACTTTTACACTAGAGATGCAACTGAATAGAAATACATTATTGAAATTGAACGTGTGTACTAAACAGAAACAAAATACAGATACAAATAGGATGCTTGCTTTCATATTTTTAGGAAGACTGGCAGAAAGATTCACAGGGAAATGGGATACAAAAAAGAAAGAAGTAGGTTTTTACTTTCATGCATGAGCAAGCGTTCAGTCAAACAACCAGCTGGAAAAACAAAAAACACTTCCATGTGAAATGTTCATGATACATTTCAAGGTTCAATGTTCAAGGTTCTTTATTTCTCATATACATTACATACATGTGATGTATTAATGTAGTGAAATGTTTTTCCTTTGTGCCTCATCCCACAGTGCAACTGTGATTCATAATAAAACAGAATATAATGAATAAAATAGAAAAATAGAATAGAATAGAATCTATTAGACAAAATATAGATGTTATATGTAAAAATATGTAAAAATGTGTTTACCAGCTTGAAAAGAGGAATCTTAGCAGTTTTTTGAGGACGTAGTGTGCAAAAGATGCAAGAGTTTTTGTTTGTCCATAGTGCATACTGATGGGAGCACTGAGAAGAGCCTGTTTCCGGGGTGGTGATAGTCTTTTACGATCCTCCTGGCCCTGGCCTTGCATCGCTGGTTGTAGATGTATGTGATGCAGGCAAGAGAAGTCCTGATGGTCTTCTCCACTGCCCTCACCACTCTGGACAGTACATTCTGGTCCTTGGCCTTGGTTCCTCCGAACCAGCTGGCGATGGTTCGGAGACTCTCCACAGCCCCAGTGTAGAAACCCTTCAGCACCCTGTGAGAGACCCTGAACCTGGCCAGACGTCGGAGATGGTAGAGACGCTGGTGTGCTCTTTTCGCCAAGCTGTATGTGCGTATAGTCCATTACAGGTCTTCTGTGAGATGGACCCCAAGGTATTTGAAGCTGCTCACCCTCTTGACCGTGGGCCCATTGATTAACAGTGGGCTGTAGTTCCTCACCTGCTTCTTCCCGTAGTCAAGAATCATCTCCTTAGTCTTGGTGACATTCAGGGAGAGATTGTTATTCAGACACCATGTGGAGAGGATATTCACTTCCTCTAAGTAGGCCTTCTCATCACTGTTGGTGATGAGGCCTACAACCACTGTGTAGTCAGCGAACTTCACCAGCCTGTTGGAGCTGTGTGTGGCTGTGCAGTCACTGGTGTAGAGGGAGTACAGCAGGGGGCTGAGAACACAGCCCTGGGGTCCAGTGCTGAGGGTGAGTGTGGAGGAGGTGTGGTTTCCCATCCTGACCACCTGGGGGTGTCCGGTCAGGAAGTCCAGGATCCAGTGGTTGTGAGGCTTTTCAAAGCACTTCATCACTATAGAAGTGAGTGCTACAGGATGGTAGTCATTCAGGGAGGCAGGACGGGCAGTTTTGGGGACAGGAATGATGGTGGAGGACTTGAAACAAGTGGGAACAACACTTGAGGTTAAAAATGGTGGTAAAGACTGGTGCTAGTTGGTTAGCACAGACTTTTAGCACACGTCCAGGGATGTTGTCCGGAACACGTTTCCTGGTGTTAACTTTGTGTAGCACCTTCCTCACATCCATTTCTGAAATCACCAGTCTTTCCTCCTCTCCAGCTAGACCTGATGGTTCATACTCACGGTTTTCCTCGTCTGTGCTGGTAACCTTGAACCGTGAGTAGAAGATGTTCAGTTCACTGGCTAGGGAGGCACTGGCATTATTAATGCTGGGGAGTGCTCATTCATTTACAGTGCTCATTCATTCATCCTTTATGACCAAATATGAATAACTTACTCAGAATGAACAGATACAAATACAGATATGAAGAGGAGGTGCAGAATTTTTTTGGTCAATCGTCAGTGGATTGTTCCAGTAGCCTGACCTAAATAGTGCCTTACTGAGCTCCAAACCAAAGCAATATTTCTACCATATTTCTATAACAACTTGCCTGAATATCCCAAAAGAAATTATTTTTTTATAGAGCTGTTGCTCCACAGATCAGACAGTCTACATCATTGTTCTAAAAGATATTTAGATAGCTTATTAAGTCACATTAGTTAGAAAGCTTGCCAAGAAAGATCCATGAGATCAATAATGAACTCAAGTGATTAAAAAATTAGTCATGGCCCAATTTTTTTTTTTAAATCCTCCTCTCCTTCTCTCATTGGAATGCGTGTTTTGTGTTTTTTGGTTGTACAGCACTTTGGGTATGAGTAAGGTGCTATATAAATTAAACTTATTAATATTATTTATTATTATTATTATAATTAACTCTGGATTTCAAAATGGCAGTGTGAAATCCCCAACATTATCCAACATAATCACCATATTGTATTTACTCCTCTGTACTACAAAGAATTTTCTTCCACACGCAATAGCAGTTCTAGTTTATTAGCAGAAAAGTGATTGTAGTTCTTCTCAGCAAAGGAGGTGGAAAGAAGGAGAAAGAGGGGGAAGGAGGGAGAGACAGAGAGAGGGGAGATAGAGAGGGTGGTGGGTGTGTCTCACTCCTTCCCCTGTTTCTGGCTCCTGCATAGTATGGGTTCTCTTCTTCTACAAAAGGTAAGAAAGACAAAGAGTTGAAGATATTATGTAAGTCCTTAGACCTCTGCATTGACTACCAGTACCTAAGATCAATTTGAAAACACTAAATAGTTCAGTTGCAAAAACTACATCCAGATGTTTTAGCTAGAATTGCATTAAATTCATGAAAACAAACTTGCCTGACCTTTTTAAGAAGCCTTCCCTAGTTTGGGCTAGACTTTTCAATCTCCATGTGACAACCTGTGACTGGCCTTGGGGGTAGGATGATACACAAAGTGTCCTCAAACAGGTACCATAGAATGTCTTTGTGGTCTGGCCAGAAAAACCTGTTGATCCCAATCTTTTTCATACAACAGACCTCAACATGTGCCCACTTGTATGACATCAGGGTACAGGTCACTGCCATACTTCAGCACACACTATTTGCCAACAACTTCAGGACTTTTCCACTGAAATGCTGTGGCTGTGGGAGCCATGAGAGCTGTCTGTCGATTACCAAATGTGAAATGCTTTGATGTGATGAGGTGAGTGATGAGGTGTTGTAGAGCTTCCTTCCTGTCCTTGATCCCATGGTAAGTCTCCCTACACTTTCTGCGATGTCTGTGCTTTTCTCTCACTGAGGTCATTAATTGTTTTCTTCTTGCCTGACTCTAGGTCTTTCCTGTATTTATCACTTTCCTTCTCTAAATATTTCTCTCCTCTCTGGGTCAGCAACGCGTTGAGCGCGATATCGCTGCTGCTTTTCTGCAGTACGTAGTAGTGGATTGGTTCCCTGTAAATATGGTATTCACAATGTAAAACCGATCTAAAATGTCAACAACATCAATAATTTCAACCATAAAACTTAAAAATCAGGTGAATATTATTATATCGACTAATATTCACACTAATAAATCAATAAACCAGAGGATGCTACTCACTCCTGTTACTGTTACTCAGTCCTGTTACTCTTTATATGAGCAACAGAACTGAGTTTTTAGCATAGAATTAGCAAATACATGGCATACATGCTAATAGCATGAGGAGCACATTCTAGTGATTTACCAAAAATTATTATTTTTTAAAATAAACAAATAAGATCTTTAATATCTAATAATTAATTTTGGTAACACAACAGTATGTTGAGATTGACCTTCTCAGTCATAGTTACAATATCACCAAATATACAGAAAAGAAAATGAGAGAACGTATTTTTGGTCTTCCCATGACCTTCAGAAGATCCAGACAATACAATTTCCTGTTGAACATGTGACTTGTGGAATGTTCCATATATTTCAGAGGCCGGAATGTGTTATTGTATCAGGACTGAGGGAAAACCTGGGGACATAACTTTGCTTAATCATAAAATGTATTTTACAGTTAATTTTCATGCATATTTATATAAATATACATATTATTAAAACTACAATGTTGGTCATAAAGAACTGAGTTGTATGATTATCCTGCCAAGCTGCTGTGGATAAGGATGTCTGCCAAATGCCATAAATGTAAATGAATATGAATATGTTATTGGGATTGAACAGATGTGCTCTTAACAGACATAAAATTCAAATATGAAGAGTAGGCACACTTTTTTTTTTATTTTTTAGGAAGACTACCAGAAAGAATCAGAGAGCAATGTGATGCAAAAATAAAGTTGTGCAGGAGATTTTTACATTCATGTGCAAGCAAGTGCTCAGACAAAAAAACCCACTGTACAAACATAGACCATGTTCATGGAAATATTCTTGATACATTTCCAGTGTTCATTCATTCATCCTTTAGGAATTTAACCGAATATTAATAACTTATTCAGAATGAACAGACAAAAATACAGATTTGAATAGGAGTGGTTTGTCCCAGTGGGCTGACTGAAACACTGCCTTACTGATCTCCAAACTAAAGCCAAAATTCTACCATATTTCAATGCCTGAATATCATAAAAGAAATGATCAGGCTTCCACAGATCAGGCAGTCCACATGCCGTGCGTAGGACTGCTGTGGTCCCCCAAAAAAATATCATTTAATTAATTTAAAAAATTTATTAATTCTCCATCAGTTGTGCATGTTTTCAACCATTCTTAAATGAAAGTTCTCCATCATTATTAAACTAAAATCTTCCGCTAATACCATATAAGCATTATAATGAAATGCTGCTTAAAGGACACCATTTTGATTCACAGCTGCGCTGTTACTAGCATTGTAGTAGGTTATGATAGGGTATCCTTTGATATTTTCTGATCTTTCTGGAATGTAACAGACCTAAAAGCTAAAGTAAGACTGATAAAATATTATTAAGTGGCTATTCCTGCCAACTGTAATCAGAGTCCCCTGATTTGGAATAGACATTTTCCTGAAAGATAGTTAGCTAGAATATTCAGTCATATTAGAATAGAAAGCTTGCCAAAAAAGATTCACAGGGCATCTGGTTGAGATCACTTATGAACTCAAGTAATAAAAATGAGTGATGGCCAAATTCTGGATTTCAAGCTGGCAGGTTAAAAGCCACAACATTACTGTATTTACTCCTCTAGGTAACAAAATATATGTTTTCCACACAATAGCAGTCATGGTTTATGAGAAGAAAAAGCTTACCTTAATGTCTTCATACTTGCAGCAAAGGAAACTGTAATCCCAGAGCATTCTGAGCTTTCTCCTCAGCTTCAACCAGAGACACCTGGAAGTTCAACTACCAGAGGTTATTATATTGCCAAGAAAGATCCACATCTGTTTGGGATCAACTGTGAACTGAAGTGACACAAAAAACGAGTGTTGAGTCTAATTCCTGATTTCAGAATGAAACCCCCACCATTACTATATTTACTCCTCTGGGCTACAAAAAAATGTTTCCACACACAATAGCAATCCTGGCTTCATGAGAAGCGAAACATTCTTTAATGTCTTCATACTGGGACAAAAGGATACTGTAATCTTGATACTCTTGTTCCCACTCCTAAAAGACAGCCATGGGGTAGAAAAGGTTTAAACTAGTATGTTAATGTTCACACCTGCAATGGGTCATTCAACTTAGTTTGAAAATATGCAGTTGTAAACAAATGCTGTGATATAATTTAAACTTTTTAAATTACACATCAGTTAGTTCTCAAACTGTTCATGAGCTGGGTCAGGCGCAGTGGTGGCCAGTGGTTTTTAAAATAGAGGACTTTTAAAAAAAGAGTGTCTTTTATTTACGAATTGCATCATATCTGTTTCATCTGTTGGTCTGTCTTCTTGTTTAATTCTCAGTCTCTCCCAAGTAAGATCAAAAGACCTTTCCAAAAAAAGTCGACAAAATTAGTAGTGTTTTAGTGCCATGTCGCACTAAAAAGAACGTAATCTGCTAACCAGTTAGATAAATTGAACTGAAGACGTATTGACAGCTAACTAGCTAAACTAGAAAAAAATCAGAAACAAATGCAAATATTCTGCTTCAGGCAAAATTTTATACTTAAAATTTATTCTCAATATTTACAGATTACAAAGATAACAATAAACAGCAATACTAGTTGTGTAAAACTGTTATGAAATAGGCTACCGACCAGTACTGCAGCTCTGAACAGTCTGTGATTCTAAGTGGCACCAATATGTTTAAGCTTGAGATGTCAGTCATGCTATAAAATACTCTATTTATGTGCACCTCATAATTTGTTATAATTATAGAGTTAATTATAGTTATAGTGTGAAAAATAGGGAATACACAAAAATATTTATACACAAAATTTTCTTTCTTACCTTAAATATTTTGTCAAATGTGTTGTGCTTCTTAGAGAGTAGTTCCTCTAAGTCCTCCACTGAACCATGTAGTATTTTATCCTGGTCCCTCAGCTTGGAGTTGTCATGCTCCAGAGCATTCTGGGTGCATGGAATTGATAATGGACAAAGGTATTCAGAAACCAAAAATTACAAATTTGTTGCAAAGCCATTGTTAACAATTACAGCTCTGAGATGTATACAGTGAGAAGTAATAAGCTTTCATTCCTCTCTGCAAATCATACATACACCCCTGAATGAAATGTAGTTTATCCATGCCATATAAACAAATAAAATTTTCCTTACTTTGTAAACATATGTATTTATTTATGTCTTTCCATACTTTTTGTTGCTCACTTTAGTCAGCCCATGCAGCAAGGTTGATGGCAGCAACAAAGACCACAGCACTACAGAAGAGCTCCACTTAGTTGGCCACAGGAACCATAAAATGATGGATCCCCACTTGCAGACAAGGAGATCTGAGGAGCCAAGTTAATTACCGGCTGTTTGTGCCTGCCTAATTTCAACTGGCCTGCGGAAAATAGGCCAAATGTTAGTACAACCCTGACCAGCAGATGAACACTCTCAGCCCAGGAAACCCCCTGTCAAACCTAATGATTTAGGCCATTGGCCAAGTCCAAATGCCTGACCCAAGGGATAACACCCAAGGACCCTTAAATCTGACAACCTAAGACCTGTGTGTGTGTGTGTGTGTGTGTGAGATTCACTAAAAAGGGGAGGGGGGGTTCTCTAGAAAGAGTTAACACAGCCTGATTAGTCTCCCGAAACACCACTCGAAAGCCGACCATAACCGCTGGCGAATCTACATCGCCGGGAAACACCTCCAGACAGCAATGCAAATGCAAGTACAGTACCTACAGGTTTTCACTGAATTGGTGCATTTAATGCAAAGTTTAAAGCCCTTCTAAAGAAGGAAAAGAAGTTTAAATTGATAAGTTCAGTCAGGTCAGGTTTGTTCAGGTCATGGTCTGAGAGATAGCATACAGTGCTAGAAAGTTTGATTTTCATTCATTCCCTGTTCAAAACGCTTCTTTATTGACATCTGTGTGTTTATGTCTTAGATTAGTTTCTGGGTATTAGAATAGTCTAATGAAGTCTCATCTGATTTTAAAGGACGAGTTTCTTGTGTCTCTGTACGTATACTGTATATATATACTGTAAGTTAATGTCTTAATCTGCCGATCTTGTTACTATTGGTGCTCTAAATATAGTCTTTTCGCTATATTTAGGATATTATTGCCGGTGGCCACGGAGGTAATATCCCATGCAGAATTAATAAATGCAGTAATTTCAACTTATCACTGGACGAATAGTTGATTACTTGTTGCAATATTAAGCTTGCAAAATTTCCCCTCTGAGCTGATCTGCTAGTTTCCACTACATATTTTGGTGGAGGATGCAGGCAGTTCAATCTAATTTGTAAACCCTACACTGGTAAGACAGCAGCTCTCAGCAGGTAGTCTACATTTAAAACCAGGTTATTGGTAAATATATTGTTATGTGGCCTGTGGAAGGAAGAACAATAATTTTTCAGGTAATATATTGGCAATTGCACTGTTTCAGCTTTGTTAAAGGAAATAAATTGGTCATTTTAATTGATCATGCTAAACAGTGGCAACCAGGCCAGTATTAAGGGGTATAAAACTGTGTTGTTCTACTAAATCCTAAAGGTGTTCTATTGGATTCATATCCGGTGACCTTACAACTCATTGTAAGGTTCAGGAAACCAGTTTGAGATGACTTTTGCTTTGTGGCATGGTGCATTATCAAGCTGGAAGTAGCCATTAGAAGATGGGTAAAGGACCATTCATCCATTTTCCATACGGTTTACAGCGATGCCAATCAGCCTACAGCACATGTATTTGTACTGTGGGGAAAACCGGAGCACCCGGAGGAAACCCATGAAAACTCTGCGAACACAGGGCAGAGGTGGGACTCGAACCTAATTTCGGCGATCAAAAATCGGCGATCTCCTAAAATACTATATTTTTATTTATCAGGGCCTAAATAACAATTGCGTCATTGCCAATTTGGCCTATCATACATAGTAAGAGAAAACTGCGGGCCGGTTAACATCTGTCAGCAGGCTGGGTTTGGACTCTGACTTATGCCATAAATAGGTTGGCTATTGGACAACTGCCCACTTCATCTATAGTCCAACTACTATTTAGAAGATTCTAACTAATGGCTCTACCTGTACGTAATTTAAAATAATGTGTCAACATCACAATCTCCTGTCAAAAGAAAACCAATTACAAGTACATAAAAGGTTTAAGATAAAAAAAAAAATGCTGTCGGCTTTTCTTCCTGTTCACCACTCAAGGATATCCATTGCAAATATATCCATTCCATTTTAGAGATGATTTATACTTCTGCGAGCGCGCTTCTACAAGCACGCAGAGCTCACACAGGGGGTCAGTCTTCATACTTTTATGTAAGGTGAGTGTCTCCAGTAGGGGGCAGTGATGCGTGGACCAAATCAGAATGAACAAAAATCAAGTCAAGAGAGAGTCAAGAGAAGTTTATTGTCATTTCAGCCATATACAAGTACATAGTGAAACGAAACAACGTTTCAACGTTTCAATGAGAAATAAGCAAAGCAGCATTCCATATTTCATTATAGAAATAACGAGTAGAAGATAACACGAGCATAACTTTGTTTTGAAAAGTAGTGGGGGAAAAAATAAACCTTGCTCAATTATGAACCAAGTGAATTCTCACTGAAAGAATTATTGAAACATTTTCACTCCTCTTGTATCAAAGCACTTTGCTGTTCTTTCTGACTGGAGAGAGTGTTGTTGATACATTATTGTAAATTACACAACCGTTAGTTAGAATCTTCTAAATCTGTGGTTTATATAAGCTACATCATCTTAACAGGAGTCCATTAGAAGAAAGAGAAAGTAAAGTCTGTAATCCTGCAGGATTAAATTGGCCATCAGGTCTTCCACAGTTTCCAGAGTTGCGGCACACTGCTGATTCTTATGCCTCCTTGAAGTGTAACAGATCACACACTGATTAGACATGTAGAGGCATATGAAGGCTAGGCTCCTTGTTGGCTCTTCTGGTGAGTGGTGCTTCCTACAGACAGGGCATTGTAGTGCCTTCTGAGTGTTCCAGTATTTCAGCACACATGTCTCACACAGACTGGATTTCAGTGCCACAGTATCCTTAAACATGCCATAACAGATCAGGCAGATGAGCATGCCTGTCATTATTGGACAACATTTGTTGCACAGTTTCAAGTTTGCCGAAAGAGTTCTATGGCAAGCTTCACCTAATGCTCTTGATCAGGAAAGCATAATGACACGAAATTCTTAGTAACAACCCCAACTACACTATATTACCAAAAGTATTCGGTCACCCATCCAAATGATCAGAATCAGGTGTCCTAATCACTTGGCTTGGCCACAGGTGTATAAAATCAAGCACCTAGGCATGCAGACTGTTTTTACAAACATTTGTGAAAGAATGGGCCGCTCTCAGGAGCTCAGTGAATTCCAGCGTGGAACTGTCATAGGATGCCACCTGTGCAACAAATCCAGTCGTGAAATGTCCTCGCTCCTAAATATTCCACAGTCAACTCTCAGCTTTATCATAACAAAATGGAAGAGTTTGGGAACAACAGCAACTCAGCCACGAAGTGGTAGGCCACG
>CM040983.1:24222516-24233125 GCA_022985145.1 Pangasius djambal | reverse complement strand
TTTTTTTTAACAACAAATGCACTCTTCACAGGTGAAACCCAGGGCTCAAACCAAGAGTAGCTATTCAGATCTGTTAATTATTTAAAAGCAGTGCCAAGATATAGACAAGGGAATATTCAGAGTACTCAAAGGCAGTCACAGTTGTAACACAATGACCTTTCTATCTAAAGGAGATTAAAGATGCCATGCGAATTGTCCAGTAAATCATTTTGAAGACATTTTAATGAAATATCAGATAAAGACGGAGAGGTCAGAAAGATATTTCCTAAGAAGTTGGTTTAAGGCAGGATGAAGCTGACAAGAGGATGAAATTAGATTTTGAGATTAGTTAATAGATAACTATATAGTGGAAGGAGAAAGCTTTCAAAAGGGTCGAGGGTATTTTATAAAGGTATTGTCATAATCAAATGAATAAGGGTGTAGAGCGCTGGTCTAAGTATATAAGAAAAGCATCACACTGCTTGATAGTACTTTGGACACAATAGAGGAAGTTTGTTAATAATAGTAAAATTATAGATTTATAAATTATATTATAGAGGAAAACAATGATGAAAGCAAAAGAATGCTGAGTAATCCGATCCATTAATGCTAGTGGGGCTGGGGAATAATCATCCAGGAATAGAAACAGCATGTAGATGCTCATTTCTGATGACTTCTGAGAACAATATTTATTGCCAACTTTGAAATGGGAAGAGGCTGGAAGAGCCCAAAACAGCAAACTAGCAACCCTAGTCTACTTTCCCTAAAGCACTAGGCTAATCTCACACCTTCACAAATATGGTACATCAAGCAGGTTCGCCTGATATATAATAAACCAAGGCCAGAGATTAATAACACAGAGATAATTTACAAAACAATTTAAAATTTAAGATTTGATTCAATAAACCTGGAGCAACCTGAAACTTTGAACACGCTCAAAAATAGAGCAAAAATTCAAAATTTAATAGATTTATTAGGCAACCTTGTAACAAATCACGATACATTCATTATACATATTCAACATACTAAATGATTTATTAATTTGATTACACCATGAAATGGCTAAGAATTAAAAGATAATAACAATAACACAAGGTTAGAGCAGTTCATCCAAAATTATTTCACCCATTTACTCACATCTGTTGCGTGGCATTGACAAACAGGGAGGGTGAACGTCACTTGTTGTTACAGAAGTATTTCATTGTGAAAACCACTCACCATCCAGGCCTGTATACAGTCCAAAAGTTACACCAATATTGATATTTTCATAGACGATGATTTTCTGGGCTTGCCACTGACGCTAGACTTAATACTGATCCTTGATCGAACCAAGACAAATAAGGTCAGGGTCACAATCGAGTGTAACTGAGACTCCCTCAAACTCCACCTTGCGCGTGCAATTCTCAGGTAAATAATCTTTTTGTAAAGCCATCTGAAAAACATTTCCATTCATGCCATTTCTTCCATCTAGAAGATGAAGGAATGTTCAGATTCTTCATTTCACTGAGCGTTATTGTCAGTTCAGCAAAAAGGTACTTCGTTTAAGATAGTGAAAGGACCCTTGGATAGACAGAGTATACAGTATACATTTATATTTACAGCAAATGGCAGATGTCAGTACATCAAGAAAGAATGAAGTGTTGTATTAGTGCTCCTTTAAGTGTTTAGTGAAGAAGTAGATTGTCAATCTGTCAGGTATCCTAATACCTGTGCAGTACAGAAAAGACTCTTGATCTCAATCCCGATCTCGAGGGATGGTGGGTCAAGTTGAGCTGTGCTAGAGGCTGGAAGGGAATGTGCAGTAGAACAAGGTTTGATAAATGCCTTCATGCAGCTGGGTGCTGATCCTTTTTGGCTTTGGAGGCAAGCATTAGTGTTTTAAATCTGATGTGGGGAAACCTGTGGAGTGAACGCAGCCACAGAGTGTTTGTAGTGACTGACCCCTGATTGAGAGTTGCAAGGGTCAGATGTTACCCAAGGGTAGACCAAGTCACAGCTGACCAATCTTGAACTAAACAAGCCCTTGAGTCACATATATGGAGAGAAAAAGCTCCTCCTCATGTTTTAAATGAGAAATCTACATGACCATGTCAGGTTAGGAGTTTGAATAAGAGAAGGTTGTTTGTCCAGAACTATCTCAACGTTGCATGCATCTAAAAGTTGTCCAAGGAGGTCACAATTTCCCACAATGGGGATTCATCTCCAGGGATATACAGCAGCTCAGTCTTGCTGGAATTTAGCTTTAGGTAAATGGCACGTCTGCCACACATGCTGAGATCCATGCAGATTGTCTGAGGAAGGAAAGAAGAGGATGAGTTGAGTGTCATCACCATAGCAGTGGAATGGAAAACCTTCTGAGGATATGAAACAGAAAGTATAGAGGAAGAATAGAAAAGGACCAATCATCGAGACTTGTGGAACATCAGCTGTCTGCCTGCATGGAGCAGATGTGGATCCCTTTCATGTGACTGCCTCTCCAGGTAAGAAGCAAACTGCTATGCTCTGCCACTTTTCAGTGCTCAGGAGGCTGGATAGGAGTCTTGTTATTGACTGTGCTGAAGGTTTGAAAGGTCAAGGAGGAAGAGGACTGATGATAGTTTGGCTGATCTAGAGGCATAAAGTTTCTTATTAACAACCACAAAGGTTGTTAGGATCTTGGAGGTTATTCTGGGTAAGAAAGAGAGACAACTCATTGTATAAAGTGCATTCAAGAAATTCAGAAAGGACAGAAGTGGCACCGGTTGCTGATTTTTGAGGTGTCGTACAAGTAATACAAGAGGAGGTCAGCATGTTATGATATTTCCTCCACTTTCTTTTACTGGCTCTTAATATTCTGCACATACTTAATATTTTGGGACTCTTCAAGATAGGTAACTTTATCTAAAGCATATTTCAATGTCTAAAAGCTAATCTCCCAGTTTTGGGAGAACAATCATTCATTGACTTATCTACTGAGAGAAAAAAAAACATTTAAAAAGTCAGACTTACAGATTATAGGCAGACTGACTCCTTATCACGACATTTTATGCACAAGGGTGTTAAAGTCATTAATTAATTAATCATCTTCTGAATGGAGAGATCATGGCAGTTGAGGAATGGAAATGTCAGCAACAGTAGTGTAGGCCTAAAACCTAAAGCAAATAAAGTTTATTTTTACTCCCAACACCACATACAAACTATCATGTAGGTGAGGTTTCGAATCAGCCTGGCTTATTAAAGGTACTATGACTGCTGTTAATCAGAGAAAAGCATGCCATAATGTGTTAAACGAGAATGTCTAGCTCAAGGCAGGAGCATAAACAATATTTGATAAAATGTACACAGCCTTAAAGAGATACCTGTATTGATCTGAAGCACAGGACAATGAAGCAGTTGTGACATAAAACTGTCATATGTGAAACAACCTGGCCATGGTAGCCTGAGATCAGCATCGTACAGATTACCTGCATTCAAAAGTGCAGTAGCATTTTGAATAAAACGGTTTTTATTTATTTATTTATTTATTTTTAAAAATTTGATATGGTTCATATACAGTGTAGATACAAGTCAAGCCTGTATAAATAAAATGTCATGTTTTGTGTTGTGTGAACCCGTGTTCAGAGGACTTGGCCAAAAAAGGTTTGTGACACCACTACAAAACAGTGGATTTTATCTTCATTGTGTAACTCATGACAGACTGAATGGAAAGCTGATTGGAATGAGAGCACTGAGGCGTGATGTGTACCTGTGAGTGGTCTTGCTACCGTCTAATAGGCTTCTGTACACTAATGGGGGAGGCAATGGCTCGGAATAACAGCCTAATGGAGAATCGTGCTGATAAGGAGCAAGAGTCAAGCACCTATCCTTCATGCATTGGAGTTCTTTGGATGTGTGCCTAATTTACATTGAGTCGTAAACTCTCACCTACTGAGCACAGATGACAACACAAGTGAAATGTCCCAACACTGGGGACAATAATATTTCTTATTGTCACCTATATGGCTACAAGATTCTCATCACTTTCAGCATCAAGGAGAGCTAGTGGGGTTGAAATGGTTTGGAATAATGAGATGGCTGTTCCCAAGGGAAATTAGAGATCACATGCACTGGATTTGTTTGTGTAATGTGCTTATTATTACATTAATAACAAGACACAGAGAGGCTTTGTGAACGTTCGGAGGCAGAAAACAACGTTAGCGTTAGGCATGTGCTGCTAGAATGTTATCCATTACAACTTTAATCATGAACAATGTTGCTGACTGAGGAGCGTTTTATGTGTAACTTTTAAAAAATCTATATAAAATATGATTATGATAAAATGACAGGCAATAACCATGAAGTGCATTTTAATATAATGAAATCTTTCATAAGAAGATACTATGCAGTGTGTTAAAATGTAAACCTACACTTTAAGTAGAAAGAGAATGAGGAGGAGGAGGAGGAAGCTGAAACATACTAATTTTATTATAATCCCAGGAAATTAAAATCTTTGCTTTAGGATTGATGAGTAGTGTTGGCTGATATCAAAGCAGACAGGCAGCTGCTTTTGCTTGGTGGGAGGGAGGAGTAGAGACTTAATTAACGTCAGATTAATGGTACAGAATTATTGAAGCCTAGCATTTGAGACTGAGACACACACTGAGCTCATCTCATCTCCACCCACAGAGCTGGGATTGACTACAGTGTTCACCTTCAGCAATATTACACAATGAAAAATATGAAGAACAAAGGACTGGTCAGGGATTGTATCAGAACAGCCTCACAAGCACACGCACACACACACACACACACACAGAAAGAGAGAGAGAGAGAGAGAGAGAGAGAGAGAGAGGTTTGCCTTAATGGTAAATGCATTCTTATCTACATTCTTATCAAAACCACTATTGCAAAGTTTAAAGTTTCTTTTTAAACCTACTTCATTAGTATGCTGTGCATTGCTTGAAGACAGTGTGTGTGTGTGTGAGAAAGAGAGAGAGAGCAAGAGAAGGATGAAAACAATACTATAGAAAGATAAGAGACGAGTGGAGAAAGTAAAGGGAAAAATTCAGAGAACTTGCTTTCTCCTTGCTGTGGAAGACCAAAAAAAAAAAAAAACAATTTAATGTTCAACATTCAACTCTGGTTCTATCTGTGTGTGAAAGGATAACAAAGAAACGACACAAGAGACAAAGAAAACGCAATCTGTTAATATATGGCATGCTCTGCTTTGCTTACAACATGACTGCTTCCAAAACAAGTGTCTAATAAGGCTACAAACTTATCTCAAGGTGATGCTTGTGTGCAAACACACAACATGTCAGACAACAAAGGAGGGATTTTTTTTTTCTTACCCCAAGGAACCTGGAGGTATTGTTGGAAAAGATGAAGGAAATAAAATCCAGGGGCTTACTCTCTGACAAACAGAAACAACAGGTGTGGGAGGACATTGCACAAAAGTGAAGAAGACTGGGAAAGGATTAAGAAACAGATGACAGGAATTTTCATGCCATTAAAATAACTCATGGAGGCAGAAACACTGCCCTTGTCTCGTCTGAAGAAACAAAAAGGCCCTGAATAGAGATGCCCCACATGGCATTACAGACAGGGTTGACTTTAAGAGCAGTTGGCTACTTCAACACTCAGAGCCCATTTCCACAAGAAGACCACTCTCTCAGCAAGACCACTCCGCTCCTCCTGATATGACACCCCTATCCCTGCGCTCCTCTGAGATAGCCATGAAGTCAAAACCATTAACTCACACAGCTAGAGAAGGAGAAGGTATAAGAAAAAGAACAATCAGGAAAGAAAAATGGAAGAAACTGCGGTTATAGTGAGGTCATTTTGCAGAAAGTTTTGCAAAAACTCACAGTTTTCCTTAATTTCTGCACTTCTGTCAAAGTGGTCAGGTAAGATGGTTAAAGAATGAAAAGTTTAAGTTTGAGTCTTTTTTTTTTTTTTTTTAATAATCTTCTTGCAGTGATGTTAACTCCTTGACATGTTGAGTTTCTCAAATCCTCAAATTCTCCAAACCCCTCTTCTTTGCCTTGATAAATTCGTTTTCTCTAGGCATGACATTGCTACTATTACACTACCCTGCTAAACAATCCAGCTTAGTCTGATCGGCTTCCAGCTCCCAAAACACCAGGTAAAGCTGCGCAAACAGGTAGATCATCCATAGGAAACAGAAAGGAAGTAGTTTCTGAATTACTGCTACTAATGCTATATCACAGACAAGTGGTTTTTAAGAAGATAATGCAACAGTAAGGCAGTTAGAAAACCTCAAATGTTCAATTAACCCAAGTAATGCTCAAGCAATCACTCAAGCTAGCTGGAAAATGATCAATGACCAATTTGAGATCAGCATGGCCTGTGTTTGGCAGCCAGTAGCTAGTCAGATGCTGCCTTCAAATCCTGTCCGAAATAGCGTAATTTCCAGGTGAACGCACATGAACACACATTACACGTGATTCGGAACCATTTTTCTTGCAAAGAAAAAAAACCCCGCATTTCCTTCTCAGTCTGCATGTTTTATCCCATATTTTTTGAAGTGTTGTGTTTAAAGTCAGTGGTCTAGTCTAGACAGGAAGAGGAAGTTTATTCTGCAACTCAAGTGACAGCCTTGCTTCGTCCCCCAGATAGCAACACCAGGCCATGGAAGAAAAATATCAGAAAACAATTTGATAATATCCCCTGTATAATAACTCAGTGAGGTCTGTATGTCTTTACACTGTATTTATTTATTTATTTTAGAAAATTCACATTTGCACACATTTTTTAAATGGACACTGTCAGCCGCCTGCAGTGATATATGCTGAGAGTTTGCATTACATGTTTGGCCTTGTGGGGACATTTGGCTGGTCTCCATGAGGAAAATTAAAATCTGAAAAAAAAAGATTATGTTTTTTGGTTATTGAGGTTAAGGTTAGGGTTAGATTTCGGTGTAGACATAGCATTAATTAGCTACATTATTAATTAGGTCAGTGGAAGGTCCTCATAAGGATAGTAAGGCAAACATGCATGTGTGTGTGTGTGTGTGTGTGTGTGTGTGTGTGTGTGTGCTTTGAACCAATTAGTAGTGGCAGAGGACAGTGTAGGTCACAAACAGCACAACCTTCTATGCCAACAAACATTTGCTTTCATAGGAATGGGCAACGGTGAGAAGCTAGAGGCTTTGCCCTACGTGTGTGTGTGTGTGTGTGTGCGCACACATTTTCCCAGTGGCCAATTGCCAGGTTTGTTCTAGAGAAAGTGACACTGAGAGTTGCTCAGGGATTTTGAGACAGCAACAAAATAAATATCTCTTGTGTTCAATTAACCCATATGGAGTTAAATTTAGTTAACAGGGACTGTGTTAATTAAATTCTGACGGTTTTGTAAAGCTTCTATTAAAACATCACTGATGATGTGTAGCGTGTGTGACAGCGTCCTGGAACACGAATTTATTATCACGCAGCAGTTGCTCGTGAAATCTAGAGGCTTACAGATTAATTTAAAGTGGATTATGCAATCTGTTTATTCAAGTAACAGCCTGACTCGTTGTAAGATACACACAGAATGCCTTTGATGTTCATTCATTTCATATATTCATTTCAAATTCATTAGCATCTTTTAGTGTAGCATGAAAGTGACGATTGTGTTTTAAGAAACTGTCAGATTTCTGCTGAAGAAGTGAGACATTACGAATGTTTAAAAATGTTAATTCGTAGTAAAGATCGTTTGAAGCGTTTCTCCACTGTTTTTCTGTCAGTGGTAATAAACACCGTGATGCTCTAGACCAAAACCTGAATTCATAATGCATTGAAATGAATTAATGGTTTGCTGGTTAAAAATGATTAATGGTTAAAACAAAAAATGGTTAAAATGAAAGTCTACACAATTACTGAAACTATGTTTGTATGTTTATATAATATTTGAATGGAGATAATATATTTAAAGTAAGTTTCATCTTTGAAAGTGATACATTTGGCATGCACATTTTTTTGTCTATTAAGTCCTCCAGTGATAACGGCATTGTTTGGCTGAAAAAAAAAAATAGAATTACAACCAGAATTATAGTCATGCTAGGGAAAGTTGCTTTCATTCATTTACCTTCAGTAACATCGTTATCCTGGTCAGCCTTTACTGGTGTACCGTGCGAACTGCAAAAATGTCTGCTTTGTCAGTAATCACTGAGGAGAGGTTATTGTGTCACTGCAACGACGCTAACAATACTTCTGCCTAAAAGAGGGAGGACTGTGGTTTTCATCTCTCTCTCTCTCTTGACCTGCTTTCATTCTGCACGTACACACAAAAGATCTTTTGCTGCTTAAAAGATGAACTTGGCAACTGCACCCAAATTTGTAAGTAAGGCAGATAAAACATTGCTGAGGTACAGAAAGAATGAGGCGACAAAAGGGGTGCTTTAAAAAAAGAGGAATGAATAGAAATAAATAAGTAAGTAAGTAAGTATGTAAATAAATAAATAAATAAATAAATAAATAAATGTCAGTTGCTTATCTCAGAGCAGAGCTATTGTAGTCATATTTTACAGTGTAAATAGTGTAATAATAAATAATCCAAAAATGATAAAGAAATATAAATATTTTATAATTTTCTGTTGGAATTCATATATAACAAATTGTAACCCTGTTTAAGATGCAAGACAGAAAAGGAGGACTAGCAAAAGCACCAAAAATATTTAACTCAAAATAAATTTCATTTTAAAGGAATAATAAAACTGAGGAATAAAAAAATAGGAGAAAATCATGAATATTGACTAGGCAATTTCTAAGTAAATTCAGTTACATGTCTGTACACTGTCGACCTCACAGATGTGCTGTAAATGGGTTCAGTCTTTTCAGGCTAAACGTTCGTTGATCTTGCTTACTAGCTCAGATAATTTCCATGAATTTTCCACAAACTGATTTTTTTTTTTTTACAGCCTGGTTTTCCATTGCGTGATGTTTCACAGCAATATAAAGGTACTGAATTTTCTGATATTTTCTTTATATATTTGTCAAAGGAAGAGAGGTGAATTCGTTTATCTTCTATTACCACTTTAATCTGGTCAGGGACACAGTGAATTCAGAACCAATATACTAAAACACAAGCAAGCTTTTGGTTGATCTGAGCTCCATACTAGCGCTTTTAGAATTATACGCATGCAAAAATGTGTTTTGTATGGGGAACGGCGCCCGATGCATCCTGCACAATCGCCAGCATCTTTAGTAAACAATTTGCTGCCTGCACATACACAGAGCTTAATCTACACACGCCTGTCTTTACATGATTAACAGCAGCGGCTGCTGGTTTTCTGTAGACTGATATTAATGATGAAAATAGTAAGAAGGAAAGAGACAGTTAGTGAAAGTGAGAAAGATGAAACTATGACGAAAACAAGCCTGGGTCTGTGTGAAATGTTTGCACTGGTTCTTATTTATTGTACGCTAATGAGTATTTACTCGATTTGTCACACTTGAGGCTGATCTTTCCTCTCTGTTCATTCTTCAGGAGGACAATCGCCTGCATTCTAGTTATGACATGTAGCACCTCAGAGTAGACCTGACAGTTGTAAAATTAAATCTGGGGATGGAAATATGAAACATGGGTCCTAATAACACAATCATATTCTTCTAGCCTTCTTTCCATCACGAATGACAGGATTGAACCAGGGCCCCTGGAGCTGCCAGGGAATGCTATAAGTACTTATACTTTTTAATCCTTACAATTTCATTAAGCCCTTCAGTGTTGAGGTCCCCAATACATTTTTTATTTTGCCCAACCCCATTCCAATCACTCACATTTTATTGTTGCATTTTTAACTTTATTTATTAAGTCCATTTCTTATTCCTATATTGACTTGTCTAGGCACCACAGTTTGTCATCTTTGTGTAAGTTCCGATTCATAAATTCAACTATAATTATAAAATAATAAATTGAGAGATGAACCAATTGAATCTGCACAGGTGTTTTGAACTCTATTTACAGATACCAGATCCAGACCTGGAAGCCCCGCCCACTTCGCCCCATCTCATTCGCTCTCACGTTCTGTCATGGTAGATGGAGAATATTTTGAGTTCATTCATTTGAAATAAAATCTATCAGTGCAATGCTTGGCTTATCTAACATTAGACAAATATATATTTAACATCAGTTTATGTTTATTAGGGATGTCACCAAAACATTTTGGCAGAAAAAAGGAAAGAGAAAATGAGCAAAGATTTTGACCCAAAAAAGTTTAAATAGGTTTAGAATGAAGTGTCAAATTTCACCCTTTACAAATAACATTAATGGTGATGATAATTAGAAAATGTTTAAATTTTATGTCTGGTGCACTCCTGCATCTACAGGGAAAATGTCAGCCATGTGAACATTAGACAACTGATTTATAAAAGGATTGCACTGAAATGTGTTTTATATATATACAGTCAGGAAGTATTCGGACAATGACAGAGTTTTTGTGATTTTGCCTTTATACACCAACACAATGGATTTGAAATAAAACAATCAAGATGTGATGGAAGTGTAGACTTTCAGCTTTATTTTAAGAGGTTCCACAAAAATATGGCATTTACCATTTAGGAATTACAGCCATTTTCAGCAAAGTACCTCCATTTTCAGGGGCTCAAAGGTATTTGGACAAAGTGACATAATTGTAAATATAACCATAATTTGAGTAATTTTTCCTATCAGG
>CM040983.1:24212341-24222416 GCA_022985145.1 Pangasius djambal | reverse complement strand
TCAGTCCAAAGAATCTTATTCCAGAACATGGGAGGCTTTTTTAGATGTTTTCTGGCAAAGTCTAATCTGGCTTTCCTGTTCTTGAATGTTACCAGTGGTTTGCACCTTGTTGTAAACCCTCTGTATTTACATTCATGAAGGCGTCTCTTGATTGTAGATTTTGACAATGATACGCCTACCTTCTCCAGAGTATTCTTGATTTCTGTTGATGTTATGAAGGGGTTTTTTTTCACCAAGGAAAGGATTCTGCGATCATCCACTTTAGTTGTCTTCCGTGGTCTTCCAGGCCTTTCGATGTTGTTGAGCTCACCAGTGCTTTCTTTCTTTTTACTGTTGATTTGGCCACACCTAAGGTTTTTGCTATCTCTCTTATAGATTTATGTTGTTTTTTCAGCCTAATGATGGCCTCCTTCACTTGCATTGAGATCTCCTTGGACTTCATATTGGTAGCTCCAGTCGAACAGCTGCCAAATGCCAACTCAGTACCTGATATCAACTCCAGACCTTTTATCTGCTTCATTTGTCTTGAAGTAACGAGGGAATGGACTGCACCTGGTCAATTAACTTCTTGTCAGTCAATTGTCCAAATATCTTTGAGTTTACTGTGTATTACTGCAGAATCACTTAAAAATCCACTGTCCGGCTGTGTTTTTGTGATTGCCGCAGTTTTCAACTGCACAGCTGACTGTATTATTACACTCTCCCCTACTCTCCTGAAAAGGTGGAAATGGTTGTTTTTTAAATCTGATATTGCAATATGGAAAAAAGAGGAATAATAATAACAAAAACTTGCAGTCAAGTATAATTTTAACTGGCTTCTTCTACTGTTAATTGAGTAAGACTATGATACAGCGCTCAAGCATGCACTTAAGTATATTTTTTTCTGTAATTTTTTGTAAATGTAGGACAAAAATGTTTAGTTTTTGTCCTACATTTTTAGTTGCTCTGACTTGGCCCACTGGATTGGAAATGAAGCTATGATTGTGAGGTAAAGTACAGAATGTACATTCAATGTCTATATAAGATTAATCATATGGGAATCAGACATCTTTATGTGGTGCTGGAATGCTGTGCCAAACAACACAAAATGACCATTTAATTACTTAATGAATTGCACTGACTCATATGTTACTACTGGCCCTAGAAGCAGGGCATTTATAGACAGAAGCATGGACCAGGTGTGTGGAGCAAAGCAATTACACCTCTTATACGTCACTAGTAACATAATTCACACCTTCCCACATAATTCTGCATTTAGAACAATGGATTAGGTCTGGGCTTTTTTTTTGTTGTATTTTTCGCTAGTATTTAAAGTGTAAGGATTCCTGGACATACAGACACACTGTGCACACTCAGACAAACTATCAATTTAAAATAAAAAATTTGACTCCCAGAAATATTATAGGATTTGGTCTTAGTGACAGTACTGCTATCTAAAGAAAGCATTTGATATGGTCAATGATTTGTCCATCTCGTAAAATGTTATCGCCTAACCAGTCACAAGTTCATGGAACACCTCTGCTTTCTGCTTGAATCACATCTCCATTGTATTTAATGATTTATAGCTGATTACAGAGTTTCATTATGTGCATTTTATTCAAAAGTGTCCAATGGGAATTAACTAAACTAAAATCCGGACCCAACATTCTTATACATACTTTAAACAAGATAACTGAACTGTGATAATGATGTCAGTGAGCAATCATTTACCTCTTATTCATTTCTTCATTCAGTCATTCATATTTGGTAAGTGCTTTACCCTGGTCAGGGTCGTGTGTGGGTCTGAAAAGAGGAGATCATGGTGAGGGAGCACATTGTAAGTGATTGACCTGGCTGTCCTCTGTTATTTTGTGAAGACACAGTATGAGGCATTGGGGGCTCAGATAAGCCTGTGCCCTATTTATATATGATTCAGCTGATAGAAAAAAATACAGCTCTGCTTCCTGCCTCAGTCTTACAAAGAAAAATCAGCAAAAACATTTGTAACACACACTGATGTATTTTCTGTTTGATGGAGTTCAGTGATTGCTTCATGGTTTTGCTTCATGGTGACTGACCAGTTTAGGGTGTGTGTGTGTGTGTGTGTGTCTGTGTGTGTGTGTGTGTGTGTGTGTGTGTGAGAGATTATCCCAGAATGGGGGTTATTCTAAATCACAGCCCTTGGTCTTGTGGATTAAAAGGACTAGATATTTTGCACAGTTCATCATGTAGCATCACATAAATGTGTGGATCACACTGAGAAAAAAAAAATATATATATCTTGAACATAATCAAATTTATCTAGTATTTCCTATTATACAACAAATAGAAAGATGATTAGATGAAAGATGATTAAACTTGTTTCCAGACATTTTACTCATTTCAAGCTTTGTTATTCTATTAGCAGTCAAATTTCTTTATTATTTGCACAGTATGGCAAGACATGTACATTGAAGTCCTTGTCATGAGGCTTTAGTAAATTACTCATGTAACTGAGTGTCTAAGACACCAAAACACACGCTCTCACAAACATGACACACACAAGCACAAACATATATGACACACACAGGGCACAAGAGCACAAGTGATAAAAAAGTAAACTAGAATATAATAAACAAACTACAATATATAAGACATGTTGCACCACATTTTGCACTAAATTTGGTGTAAAGTAACCAAGTGTAAAGTGTAGTGTCCAAGTGTAAAGTGTAGTGTCCAAGTGTAAACTGACCAAGTGTAAATTGTAGTGTCCAAGTGTAAAGTGCCCAAGTGTAAATTGTAGTGTCCAAGTGTAAAGTGCCCAAGTGTAAAGTGACCAAGATTAAAGTGACAAAGGGCAAAGTGACCAATATATAAAATGTCCAAGTGTAAGGGTCCAAGTGGCAATGGAAGAAGTATAGTACGTAAAGTGACTCAGTGACACTGGGAATGTTGATGAGCTGAACTACAGGCTGTTTAAGAACCTAATAGCCTGCAGGTAAAAACCGTTCTTTAGCTGGCTTGTCTGTGATTGGATGCTCCAAAAGCGCTTGCCAGATTTGGAGAGAATCGACTGTGTGCTGGGTGACTGAGGTCTGAGGCAATTTTGTACTCTTTCCTCAGGCACCATATTGGGTAGACAACCTGTATCGCTGGGAGTCTGTTGCCTGTTATGAGTTCTGCTGTTCTCACCACTCTCTGGAGAGCCTTGCGAATGTGTGCAGAAGAACTGCCATACTATACTGTGATGCACCCAATCAGGATGCTCTCTATGGTACAGCAGTAGAAGTTTGTGATGATGTTAGGGTTCAGTCCAAACTTCTTCAGCTTCCTTTATGACTGATCATAGACTTTATGATCGTCTTGGTGGAGGGACCAGATGACGTCATTAGCGATGCGAACCCTGCGGCATTTGAAGCTCATGACAGCAGCTCCACTGATGTGTATGTGTGCATGTACTCCACTCTGAAACTCTCTTTAGTCCACTATAATTTCCTTCATTTTGCTGATGTTAAGAGAGAGGTTATTGTCATGGCACCATTCTGACTAAGCTCTGATCTCTTTGTAGGCTGTCTCATCTTGGCGATGAGGCGCAAGTTGGATGCATCATCAGCAAGCGATAAAATGACACTGGAACTGTACACCAATCAGCCATAGCATTAAGACCACTGACAAGTGAAGTGAATAACATTGATTCACATGAAGTGAATAACATTGATTATCTTGTTACAGTGGCACCTCTCAAAGGGTGGAATATATTAGGCAGCATATGAACAGTCAATTCTCAAAGTTGATATGTTGGAAGCAGGAAAAATGGGCAAACATAAGGATCTGAGTGACTTTGACAAGGACCAAATTGTGATGGTTAGATGACTGGGTCACAACATCTCCAAAATAGCAAGTCTTGTGTTCCTGGTGGTTAGTACCTACCAAATGTGGTCCATGGAAGGAAAACTGGTGAACTGGTGACAGGGTCATGGGCGCTTAAGGGTCAATGATGTGTGTGAGGAGCAAAGGCTAGCCCCTCAGCTCCGATTCCACAGAAGAGCTACTATAGTACAAACTGCTGAAAAATATGGCTTGAGTATACATCCCTGGGAGGCATCTGTGTTCAGAATCAATGTGGAGCAGGTCGAGCTAATGATTCTCCACCTGGGATCATGAAATCCGTGATCCAGTTGCACAGAGTGATGTTAAGCCACAGATGTTTGAGATTCATGAAGACTTTTTGTTGGGAATAATGGTGTTAAATGCCAAGCTGTAATCAATGAACGGCATTCTCACATAGGTGTTCTTTTTCTCTAGGTGTGTGAGTAGTGTGCATTGACATCATCTGTAGATCTGTTGGATCGGTATGCAAACTGGAGAGGGTCCACGGTTGCAGATAGGTATGTGCATATATGGGTTTTAACTGGCTGATGGAAGTATTTCATGATAGTGGAGGTCAGTGCAACAGGGCAGTATCCATTCAGGCAGGAAACGACGGGAGTCTTGGGAACTGGGACGAAGGTGGTCCTCTTGAAGCACAGTGGGAAGGCTGACAGACTTAGGGACTAATTGAAGACATCTAACTGGGTGGTGCATGGTTTGGGGACCCAGGCATGGATGCCATCAGGTCCTTGTGTCTTGTGTGGATTTAATGAGAAGGTGTATATGACAGGATAAAATGAAAACAAAGTCATAAGTTTTTCTTTCATTTTTTTGGGGGCCAAGCTGTACATAGGAATTAATTGTAGGTAGTGAGAAAGTTGTGGGACAGGGAATGAAAACATGCTCTACCATGCACACCATATGATTGCTTGTTGTGGTATGTAAACAGTTGTAAAGATGACTGAACTGAATTCTTGAGGTAGTGTGTGTGCATGTCTGTATGTGTGTGTGTGTGTGTGTGTGTGTGTGTGTGTGTGTGTGTGTGTGTGTGTGTGTGTGTGTGTGCATGCGAGAGAGAGAGAGAGAGAGAGAGAGAGAGAGACATGAGGATATGGGCAGTGTGTGTGTGTTGGACATGCTAAGAGAGGTGGAGTGTTTCAGCAGGAAGTGCTGTTCAGGATGTTGAGGAATTCTGGCCTCTGAAGTAATGTTGTCATGAATAAGACCATTTGATACCTGCCAGTAATTCATTTTAGGCCAACCCCCTGTGCTTTTTTCCCAGGATCTAATCCTTCTAAAGTATTCAAAGCACAGAGCTCTCCCAGAATAGGCTCCTCTGATATGTTAAATACTTCCAGGCTTGCAAAGAAGAAGAGCGAAGCTATTCTAGGGATTAAATTATAAGATCACAGTCAAACCCAAGGGCCTTCTGATGATACTTTGTGATGATGTTTGCTCTTTAATAGTGACAACAAAAAAGGATTCTGAAAGTGTTTTTGTTGCAAGTTAAAATAATGTTTACCAGTCCACTGAGGCGGAAGTTACTTGCCTATTGCTTGAGCTAATAGGCAAGGCCACAATTACATAATAATGCAAATTATGCTGTGGGGGCATTTATTTTATTTTTATTTTGATGGCATGAAACTAAGTTCAGAAAAAAAAATGCCCACACTCAGTGCTATACGCGGCTGTTATAATGCATCTATAAAGCTTTATTATTTTCCCCAAGTGAGCGTTTATGTTTTCCAGCGGTGACGGCAGTCGTTCATTAGTGATAGACTATTTGAACAAAGAAAGCATTTAAATATTTACACTCATAGACTCACTGTAATCCCACTCCAAAATTACTGTTATTGTGCATGTGTGAAAGAGTAAACAATCAGAATGATTCGACCTATTTAATGCTCTGATATATTTCTCCATTACAGTCTCTCTACTTCTCTCTCTCTATGTCTAGCTGCTGAATGGGTTGCCATGTGCTTGTAAATTACAGCTTTTTGGTTTTTTTTTTTTTCATTTATAACATCAGATACTCTGAATCATTGCAAATATCCATCTCATCCTGGGTTTTTCAGCTTCTGGATTACTTTTCCTACTGTAAGTGGATCATTAAGCCCAATCATGTGAATCTGTGCATTGATACCTCACAGCTTGGGTTGAGCTTGAGTTACTGTCTCTGTGGAGTTTCTGTGCATGTTCTTCGTGTTCACATGGGTTTCTTCCAGGTCCTCTGACTTTCTCCCACTGTCCAGAAACATGTAGGGCTATGCTAAATTGCCTTGAGGTGTCAATAAGTGTGTGAATATGTGTATGAATGGTGACCTGTGATGGCCCATTCGGGGTGTATTCTCCTGCCTTGTATCCACTGTTGCTGGGATTGGCTCCAGATTTCATGTGACCCTGATCAGATGAAGCAGTTACTGAAGATGAACGAATGAATGAATGAATGAATGGAGATCTGTGCAAACTTTCTAAATTCCTTTAACTTTCATTGAACCCAACTGCTCTGATAGCATATGGCATATTCTACAGAAAGTGGGCAGAAATGATCCCATCAGTTTTTCTGATGAAATCTCAAAGCAATCTATTATTTCTGTTTTACTTGGTCTTTTTTTTTACTAGGAGTGTTCACATCAAATGTCAGACTTGGCCCAATCATAAACAAACAAAAGTGGTCAATAAAGTTGTCTAATTAAAAAAAAACCCTGTCCTTTCATAACGCTTGCATAGAAGAATTCAGTCTATCGGTAATGTTCGCACAGGAAATCTCACAATTCCTTATGTGTACACGACAGTTCTTCAATTAATCTACACACACACAGTCCATGACCATGACGTTTTATCCTCATTTCCCTTCTTGAATGAGTTGTATGTTATTTGAAATGACCGTTACTTCAGTGGACAGAATATTTTTAACTCGTTTTGAGAAAAATTTATGCAAATTACTCTCTTGCACTGTTTGAGCTCAAGGTTAAATGATCCCTAGAACATGCGATTTTTTATGATGGGGTCACACCCGAGTTATAATAAAAGTGGCTCTCGCAGTGTAAACTTCGCGAGCGTTACTGTGTGTTCACACATGCTGTACTATGAAGTCGCCAGGAGATATATCTACTACTGGTTGCCATTAATGGGTGTCGCAACTAGCATTCCACTTTTGACAACAAATGCGTTTGTATATAAAATTCACCAGTGTATATATGCGTCATATCATACAAGATGAAGGAGAAACAGTGTGTGCTCTTTGGCATTGCGGCCATCTATCTGTGGTGAAAGCGCAAGCGCCAGACTGTCTGGATCCACCAAAAAAATTCAGACTTGCAGGCAGCATGGCGAGTACCACTGGCTGGTACCGGAGCTGTGGTTGGATGAGGTTCCAGCAGTATTTCAGACTGGACAGGACTCAGTTTGAAATGCATTCTTTTAGGATTTAATAAACCAAATCTGATTGCCTATGAGGTAAAGTTATCATGGTATGATATACTATTTGTCATGTCACACATGATCAAAATGATTAATAATTAAAAGCTAATATTCCGGGCTATTAAATGCATTAATCAACGTACGTGTCGATGTCAGATATGTTTTTCCATGCATCACTTTTTTTGTTACTTGTGTCTCTGTGTGCGTCCAGAAACACATCATAAAGAATTGCTAATTGCTAGAATTAAGTTTTCCTCCATCTTTTCTGCACTAATATATACTTTATTCACTCCCACTGGTAGTCACTGCACCAAGTCACTCCATATTTGCATAAAGTTAAACTTTTCTCAACTTTGTCACTACGCTGGACACGCCCACATTTAGTTGTCGCCAGATCTCATTGAAAATAATGGTCTCTGGTTGCTCTGTCGCTGTGAGTCGCTGTATGTGTGAACGGCCCTTTACTCTTCCATCATGGACAGAATTAATGTTCATATTACAGTGGAGTTCCTTGGGCCTGAATTAACTGATAATCCAAAATCCTTTCCAGATAATGGCAGCAAGGTGGTTATGAGTTACATTTCCTATATAATTCAGTGTTATACAATCCATCTTTTGATGAAAAGAGAGATGTGTTGCTAACATAACTTATGTTCACAACTGGGATAAAGCATTGTTTTTGGTATTGTGGGATTGTTTTTTGTCCACTTTCAAAGTATTTTCTGAAATAAAATCATTCCAACTGACAAATAACAAATCTAAAAACACTGTGATTGCTTATACAGTTACTTTATTTTAGTTAATATCATACTGAGAAATATTTTTTTTTGACAAAAACTGAAATTTTGTTATTTAGATTTGTTTACAGCATACTCAAATGTGCCCATTTCTGTAGAATATGGCATATATGTTTAGCCAATTATAACACTTAAATTAATGAAATAACGCTTTAGTCAATGCAGTCATTCTCAACTCTTTCTTAACTCTTCCATTATACAGTATATCATACAATACATATCATACATTACAGTGACTTTCAAAGGAATTCATAACACACAAATCTAACTCCCTACACCAAAGCAGCAGGAATAGAAGCCAAGAATATAAGCAACACAAATTAATTTAAGGTTTATAATCTTCCATTTTTAACCAGCTCAGCTTGCAAATATGTAATTATTATCACACAAACACACACACACACTTTCAGTAAGCACTTTATCATGGTCAGTGCTGTGATGGATCTGGAGCTTATGCCAGAATCACTGAACATAAAGAAGGAGAATTCACACAGGATTTTGCCTTTATACACCACCACAATGGATTTGAAATAAAACAATCAAGGTGTGATGGAAGTGTAGACTTTCAGCTTTATTTTAAGAGGTTCCACAAAAATATGGCATTTACCATTTAGGAATTACAGCCATTTTCAACAAAGTACCTCCATTTTCAGGGGCTCAAAGGTAATTGGACAATTGACTGACAAGAAGTTAATTGACCAGGTGCGGTCCATTCCCTCGTTACTTCAAGACGAATGAAGCAGATAAAAGGTCTGGAGTTGATATCAGGTATTGAGTTGGCATTTGGCAGCTGTTCGACTGGAGCTACCAATATGAAGTCCAAGGAGATCTCAATGCAAGTGAAGGAGGCCATCATTAGGCTGAAAAAAACAACATAAATCTATAAGAGAGACAGCAAAAACCTTAAATGTGGCCACATCAACAGTTGTATACATTCTCCAAAGGTATTTGGACAAAGTGACATAATTGTAAATATAACCATAATTTTAATACTTGGATGAAAATCCTTTGCAGTCAATGACTGCCTGAAGTCTGGAGTCCATGTTCTCAAAACTCAGATTCTGAGTTTCCTCCCTGGAGATGCTTTGCCAGGCCTCACTGCAGCCACCTTCAGTTGCTGCTTGTTTGTGGGTCTTTCTGCCTTCAGTCTTGTCTTCAGTAAGTGAAAAGCAGCTCTACTGGGTTGAGATCAGGCAACTGACTTGGCCATTGAAGAATATTCCATTTCTTTGCCTTCAAAAAGTCTCGATTCACTTTCTCAGTATGTTTAGGGTCATTATCCACCAGCACTGTGAAGCGGCGTCCTATCAGTTTTGTAGCATTTGGCTGAATGTGAGCAGAGAGTATAGCCCTATACACCTCAGAATTCATCTTGCTACTTCTGTCAGCAGTCACATCATCAATAAACACCAGTGAGCCCGTTCCATTGGCAGCCATACATGCCCATGCCATAACACTGCCTCCACCATGTTTGATGTGGTATACTTTGGATCATGAGCTGTTCCTTTCTTTCACCAAACCTTTCTCTTCCCATCATTCTGGTACAAGTTCATCTTGGTTTCATCAGTCCAAAGAATCTTATTCCAGAACATGGGAGGCTTTTTTAGATGTTTTCTGGCAAAGTCTAATCTGGCTTTCCTGTTCTTGAATGTTACCAGTGGTTTGCACCTTGTTGTAAACCCTCTGTATTTACATTCATGAAGGCGTCTCTTGATTGTAGACTTTGACAATGATACGCCTTCTGTTGATGCTGTGAATGGGTTTTTCTTCACCAAGGAAAGGATTCTGTGATCATCCACTTTAGTTGGCTTTCCGTGGTCTTCCAGGTCTTTTGATGTTGTTGAGCTCACCAGTGCTTTCTTTCTTTTTAAGAATGTACCCAACTGTTGATTTGGCCACACCTAAGGTTTTTGCTATCTCTCTTATAGATTTATGTTGTTTTTTCAGCCTAATGATGGCCTCCTTCACTTGCATTGAGATCTCCTTGGACTTCATATTGGTAGCTCCAGTCGAACAGCTGCCAAATG
>CM040983.1:24198789-24212241 GCA_022985145.1 Pangasius djambal | reverse complement strand
AAAAAAAAAAAAAAAAACCCCAACAGAGTCTTGGGCTGATGGTATTCCTAGTTTGTGACCTAGCAAGCCGGTATCAGGATGTATTTTTGATAGACTTCAAAGCACTATTGTAAGTCGCTCTGGATAAGGGCGTCTGCCAAATGCCATAAATGTAAATGTAATGTAAATGTAAAAGTTTAATTAATTAAGCTCATGTGACAAGACTATGTATAGCATGTGGTTTCTCCCTTAGTCTGCAAAGGACAGCTGAAAGGAGAGGGCTTCCTTGAATGTGCCTGGTGTTGGGGAAGTTATTTTACAATTAGCTACAGCCAAACTACATTATGTTTTTATATTTACAGCACTTAGCAGACACACTTATCCAGAGTGACTTACAGAAATTCATTGTAGTCTGTTGAAAGCATATCTTCACACTAGTGCAGATAGACTCTGGTCTAAGAATTCCATAAGACTAGAACATGTTACATAGGAGCTGATGTGAGAGAACAGCAAATAAGGCTTGATTAAGTGCTTTAGAGACTTCAGAGTTCGTTTGAAGACACTCAGTGACTCTGCTGCTCAGACAGCCAGGGGAAGTTCATGCCATGAGAAGGGTCTTGACTGGCTTCCTTGTGTCTTGAAAGATGGTGGGTTGAGTCAAGCCATGCTTGTGTCTCGAAGGGAACATAATACTGAGCGGGCTTTGATGAGTGAATGTGGAATTTACTTTCTTTACTACATGTTCTTTCTTTAGACTGGACTGTTGTAGTTTCTTATAAAAGAAGTATGGTGCACAAGTGGTACGGTCTTCTCTTTACATGTTTCTACTCCTGTGCCATTCACGTTTAAATGCTCGCAGATCGCTGCCTTCATCAAGTCTTCTATGTTTTATTGTAATACTGTATGTGGTGCAGTTTGCCATATCAATCAATATTCAATCAAGAAAGTAATTTAGTTGGAGCTAAACGTGAACTTACAGAGGCTCTAAAGGAGGTGGAGTCAGACTGGCTACCTGCAATCAATCTTTTATGGCAGTGTGAATTCGCCACGAATGCACTCTGTTTGAGTCATGTGAGAGACGCAGATCAGGACCATCGGGAATATCCTCCGGTCTACAATCACCCTCTCATCTGATAGGCTGAATGATGAAACTATAGGGCTGTGCGATATGGGGATACATATCATAGGACGATAGAAAAATGTCTATTGATAGATATTTTCTTATATTGCCAATGCCGCAAAAGACACATTTCGGAAGCCAATTTACATCACTAAGGTCAGATCCAGGATCTTCTAGTGGTGTGCTGTAACAAAAACAAAAATAAGCATGGAAGAGCGTGACGCAGAGCGAAACTCCCTGCAACACTCTGACACAGAACCGGCATCAGCCCAACTAACAGAAGAGGAACTTGTACCTATAAAGGGAGGCACTTCTGTTGTTTAAACATGGTTTGGGTATAACAAATCAGACACTGACCAGAATATGGTCATGTATGGTAAGGTATGCCGCAGACCAGTCATGAATGAATGCAGTTTAGACAATTTTTTTCATCAATTTTAGAGACAAACATAATATATCGTCATAAATATCATTCCAAGATATGAAAATGATCCATAATATTGTGATATAAAGATTTTGTCGCGATTAATGTGATTAGTGGGAAACCGGTTCACAATGACGTACCTGTTGTAAATTGGCTTATGCATTTAATTATATTCATAAAACAATACATTTAAAGCTACACGGACCCCAGTTTCAAGAGACAACACAGATGTTCATTATTGTGGTAATCTGTGTGATCTCCCAAACCACCTCAACTGGCTCCTGTCAATTCGGAGGTGCAGTGGCTCTACTCTGAGCTTCTTCTAGAGTTCCTCACCCTGAGAAATGCCAAAACATATGGTTTGAAATTAGTTTTAATATTCACCATAATTAATATTTATGCTTTACCATTTTTTTTATTTATTTGTATGTTGTGATTAAAATATTTTACCCGAACATTAAACTGAAATGATGGGATCCTAAACTGAGCCCACACACTACGTTTTGTTCCTTGGCAATGTAATTAGGTAAGCGTACGATTATTCAATCTCAGTAATATTCAAGCAAACTATACATTTGACCAAATAGTACTTGATTACAGTAATGAACTACTCAAGTTTTGTCCACCCCTGTGTCGCAACGTACATGACAGCATTTGGATTATCGCCTGGCTGTTTCACATTACTAATGAGCATCACTAGTGGCGCTCATATTGGGTTTTGTGTGTCTAAAAGATTAAGCTACCACATATTCTGCTCAGTGGAAAACAATACTGTATGTTTAAACTGTGATTTATTTTGAATGTACAAATCAATATTTGGGCCACTTTTTTGCATTAGTATCATATATCTTTGATATTAATATTGTTTTTTTTTTCGAGTGTTATCATTCAAGTATTATAGGTTTGTTAGGTCACAACATATTGAGTTAATTTTTTAACTTCTATGACTGCAGAGATTACGTACTGTATATACCCGTGTAATGTAAATGCCTGTGAGGGCAAGGCTTTGGTCATGATGGACGTCGTATCACTGCATTCGATTCTAATAAACAACAATGGCCATGTGGTTCATCGAAGGGGCAGTGAGAGACATGGTTGTTCTGTTAGTGTGTGTAGTTGGTCTGGGGATCATGAAAGGTCATGAATTCAGTGAGAGACATGAGTACTTCACCATAAGTAGATTGCTATAGATAACAGGACTATAATTTATGAAAGATTGCCCCGAATGACTATGTCTCTGAGCCAGCCTAGGAGGATGTTAATGATTTTCTTCTAAACAACCAAATAACAATACGGCTGGAACATCATTAATCAAACTGACACACACGCACACACACACACACACACACACAAAAACACACACTTGTAATTCTATCTCTGTGGTTATTCTTACTGATGAAATGTCTCCAGAAGGTCAAAACTCTCAGATATTCCTATTCTTCTGGGGACATTTGGTTCTCACCAAGATATAAAAACAAACAAACAAACACACAAATACAACACACACACACACACACACACACTGTTGTTCTCTCAGTGGATCTCTATTGGTCCCACTTCAGGACCCACATTTGTTCTTTATCATTAAGTCACAATACAAAAGCAATTTAACTTTCTAACACTAATCTAATCATGAATCAAATGAAAGTACAATAATAGCTGAAAAGCCACTTAAACATAAGAGGAAAGAACACTGCTTTCCTGACTAGAAAAAGCAACAATAGAGTAACATATCTATCATAAATAACAGGCCATGTGTAGAAATAAAAAAAAATGCTAATAATCAATTTATGATACTGTGGCAATTGCGAATGTAAACTGTGATGCTTTCCTTAGTGTCGCTACTTATGTTTGCTTTATGTTTTATGCAGTTATCCAATCAGCCATTTATGCAAAAAAACAAAAAAACAAAAAAACTAAATCATGCAGATACAGATCAAGAACTTCAGTTAATGTTCACATCAAACATCAGAATGAAGAAAAAGTGTGATCTCTGTGACTTTAATCGTGGCATGGTTGCTGGTGCCAGATGGGCTGGTTTGAGTTTTTCAAAAACTGCTGATCTCCTGGGATTTTCACACACAACAGTCTCTAGAGTTTACACAGACTGGTGCAAAAAACAAAAAAACATCTTGTGTGTGGAGGGTCTGCAGGCTGAAACACCTTGTTGATGAGAGAGATCAGAGGAGAATGACCAGACTGGTTCGAGCTGCCAGGAAGGATATAGTAACTCAAATAATCACTCTTTGCAACTGTAGTGGGCAGAAAAGCATCTCAGCATGCACAAAACCTTAAGGTGGATGAGCTCCAACAGCAGAAGACCATGTTGGGTTCCACTCCTGTTAGCTAAGAACAAGAATCTGAGGCGATCATGGGCACAGACTCATCGAAACTGGAGAAGATTAGAACAAAAATTTCCTGGTCCTTTTCCAGCCTTCACCTGTCCAGTTACAGTGAGTCTGTGCCAATGATAGCCTCAGATTCTTGTTCTTGGCTGACAGGAGAGGAACCTGATGTGGTCTTCTGCTGTTGTACCTCATCCACCTCAAGGTTTGATGTGTTGTGCATTCTGAGATGCTTTTCTGCTCACCATGGTTGTAAAGAGTGATTATTTGAGTTACTATAGACTTCCTGTCAGCTCAAACCAGTCTGGTCATTCTCCTCTGATCTCTCTCGTCAGCGAGGTGTTTCAGCCTGCAGACCCTCCGCTCACAGGATGTTTTTGTTTTTCACACCATTCTGAGTAAACAGAGACAAGAAGTCTGTGAAAGTGTACATCAGCAGATTCTGAAAAACTCAAACCAGCCCATCTGGCACCAACAACCTTGCCACGGTTAAAGTCACATACAGTAGATCACACTTTTTCTCCATTCTAATGTTTGTTGTAAGCATTAACTGAAGCTCTTGACCTGCATCTGCATGATTTTGGATGAATCAAGAGAAACAGACGTCATTATTAAGTAAATGTGTCATTATGAAATAAAGTTCTTTGAAAATTTTTTAAATAAAAACCTGTTATTATGAAATAAAAACAAACTGAAATGTGACAATGATAGTGAAAATAAATATGAATAAATTTTCTAATAATTTCTAATAAATTTTCTAATAATGACTTAGTAGTTATATATTTAATTATTTTACATTATATTGGCTCAGTTATATATTTATTGGTGCATTTACTTAATTTACTTGATTCTGTAACTTATTCTAGGCATATTAATTTATTTAATTTTGACTCAAACAGCATTCCACAGCCATAAGCAGACATACTGCGCTGGCATTAGCCTACTGGAAGATTTAGCTTCCACACTATGGTCAGGAAGGAACAGACACTTAGAAACTGATATGTTTCTGCTGATATGATTCTGATATGAAACTGAAATGATTCTAGGGCAGTGGTAGCTCAGTGGTTAAGATGGTTGACTAGTGATTAGAAGGTCATGAGTTTAATCCCTAGCACCACCAAGGTGCTAGTGTTAGGCCCTTGAGCAAGGCCCTTAACTCTCAGTTGTGTGTGTGTGTGTGTAGAGAGAGAGATATATATATATATATAGGGAAAAAAAGAGATAAATGTAAGTCACTCTGGATAAGGGTGTCTGCCAAATACCATAAATGTAAATATTTTTTGGAAAAATGGATATACATGTCTGTTCCTCACTGGTGTGTGAGACTGAAAAGACCTCTGGCCAACAGCTCCCAAGACACGTAAAACAATCAAATGAAGCAGTTTCTTGTGTGTATGCGCACATGTCAAGACCTTTAACACAAAGTCACCTAGTGACCATATGATTCAATGGCATCAATAATGGCCAACATTCCCTTTCCTTCATACCTCATACACATATTGGGCAGATTACAGTCGGAGCTACAAAGCTGGAGATAGTTTCATATAACTTCATGTTATCTACATAGTGTAACGTAATTAACTTTGTTTCTAACCAAGCTGTATCTGTTTTCTCAGTTTTTCAGTTGGCTTCAAGTAGCAGGTTAATCTATGTGACAGTTACCTCACAATTATGGCCGGGGTCAGCATCTCTTGGTGTGAGGAAAGTCGTGATAATGCTGAGTTGCGTATAGTGGTTGATTGGGGTTCCCCTCACTGTCGCAAAGCGACTTTCTTGGACTAGTGCACTTAGTGGTGAGTTGAAGAATTACCTGCCCCACTGTTATTTTTTTCCCTTAGACACATTCCAGAGAGGATATGTCTTTGGAACAGCACTCCTAGTGGTGAATCGAGGAAATGTGATTCCACTATTCACAATCTGGTCCTGGAAATTAAAAGAGAAATAAACGTGATAATGCAGGACCTGCACTTTTGTAGGCAATGTTTGAGCCCTATAGCAGCTGGAGACCAGCATCGGTTTTCAATGTCTCAGTGCTGATCATCTCAGAGAGACAGCTATTGAAACTGACTTTCCACACATAGAATGTAGAAGGTTGGGATGGCCTGCGTGTCTGCCAAAGAATTGTTGCTGAACCTCAAAACCGTCAAAGTGGAGACGGATATCTTTGCATCAGAGGTGGCTCAGCTAAAATCGATGATATTAAGCAGAAGCCATGTACAGCAAGAGCCTGTGCCTGCTGGCGGAGAGTTCAGAATAATGAACTCTCTACATAATCTACTAAACCATTCTACTAACACAGCAGGTTTTTGCCCAGTAGGACATGCAGTCATCATGGTTAACCTCCAACTAAACTGGTTTCCACTTATACATAGCTTTGGCTTTGAGATCACAAGGATTGTGCCAAGGTTTAGCCTCTCTGGACGCCGGGGCGGACTCCAGTGAGGTATCAACTGTCTCGGCAGTGCCTGTGGCAGCATTTTTCAGTCTGGTTGTTCCCTGATCTAATCATGCAGCAACAGCAAGCTGAGAAAGCAGTCAAAGTCTCTCTCAAGGCATGCTACATCAACAGCTGCAGTGGGACATTTCCCAGCTGACTATGAACCGACAATCGAGCTGTGATACGTAACCTTAGCTTCAGCACTATATGAGAGCAAACCTCATTTAGCCTTTATCAGCCACAGAGGCCTCCTGCAGGTTACAAACAGTCTGTGCCTCAATGTTGGAGCTAGGTTAATAATATTTGCTGCGTGGTATCTGAAGTCCTGGTGCATGCATACAAACAGCTTGGCCAGGCTGCATAGTGGCCATGATCGCACACAGCGTGTCAGTGGTAGGTACACACAGCACTATGTTCATGCCCAAAAAAAAAAAAAGAAAAGAATTGCTCTCATATGGATGAGATCTTATGACACTTCCTCACGCACAGGGCACAGAGGGATTTAACGCCAGCTGCTTACATGGGAGTGATTTCTTCAGTCCACAGTCATCTAACTCTCAGGGAGAGAAGCTGATCGAAACCTCATTCTTGGCACTCAAGATTGGTTTATGGATGATGGCAGGTGTGGTTGGCACAGTCCGCACTAATGGACACATGCAGTCGAACCTGTGAAAGCTGTATCAGGGGCTCTGTGTGCCTTTTGGTCATTCTATTTTTGTGTCAGTAACAGAAATAAAAAAAAAAACACTAAGGTTTGATTGTGGCTTCATAATTCAGGCAGGAGAAATGAAAAACAAGCCTTTTTCTTTTTCTTTTTCAGAAATCATAGATACAAAATTTAAAAGCAACCTGCGTTTCTTTTAATTCTTTGCAAATCAAAAAATTTAGTCGTAAGCAAACTAAAACTGAAAAAGGGTCAATATTGCTGAAAACTGTGGTTGTCGTTGATAGGGGTGTATATCAGAAGCGGAACTAACCAAAAGCATGACGCAATTACTGGCACAACCATGCATGAGACTCACTGGGTGGTGCAGCACAAATCAACTTATATGTGCAACATACTGAGCAGTGCAGAGAGAAGCAGTTTTGACCAATGCCATCTGAAATAACATCATAATAGCAAAATCATATAGCTTACATTTTATAACTTGATGCTGAAGCATCTATGAATTAACATGCACTAACTAGCTAGCTTATGAACCTAGTAAGCTAAGTATTGTCAGGTAATGTTGTTAATTAAGCTGGTGATCACTTGGTTAGTTAACATAATTTATTTCTTCAAGGGGCTCCAAAAAAAAAAAGAAAAAAAGATTTGCTGTGTTTTAGTACTAGGCTGGCAGAGAAATAATGTGAGCGGAAGACATTTTTAAATTAAGTAAACAAAATTTTATATTTGTCTCTCATTATGGTGGTCTAGACACAACTGGAAAACCCATCTCCTATACCTTTACTAAAGGAAAATTTGGCAATCTGCAAGCATTAGATTTTAAAAATCTAAATGGGCCATTCTGATATTCATGTGAGGTACCTACATAAACTGACTGAACTTCCTGCCCACTCCTTAACCTAAAGAAAGAGATTGAATTAACAGAATATCCAGGTTACCACCCAAAGTTGAGTCCTTCACTAACTACATACAGGACATCAACAATGCCTGTGCGTTATTTTGAATGTGTAATCATTAGAAATGTAGCGTCCATTCAGTTCATACATCTTAACTGGTGAGTATAGCTTTTGATGATAAATCCACCTCTCATTTGTCATCATGCTGCATTCGGAATCATTGACCTTGAAGCTTCATTCAGCTTGATTGTCATAACCTTTGGTCTTTCGCTCATGGTCATTTTGCACTGTCAAACAGTGTCCACTGTAAGCCATAGCTATCTTTAGTTGTGCTTTTTTTATTTTATAAAAGGGAGAAAAAAAACTTTGGTTTTTGCATTATTCATAAAAAAGTTTCTCCAATGATTATTGGTCATCTGGTGATTTAGTTTGGGAATGGTAATTATATTTTACTGAGTGTATATTTAAACATTGTTAAATCTCTCTTTTTCCACTTTCCAACGTGACCCATTACATTTTCTGACAATTAATTCATTCATAGTTGCTCAGTATGAAAATGAATTGGAAAAAGAAATCCTTGTTCTTTCTAATCAAGTAAAGGATTAAACAGAATTGACCTATGCTTTGTGATATAGCTTTGCAAGGAAAAAGTGATCTCATCCAATCATGTGTTGCCATGGAAATTAATTCAGTCTGTGTTGCCAAGTATTTCATTTTATTGGGACTAATATATTCCTATTATTATTTCAAGCTATTCACAATGATCCCTGAACAGGGTGATCAAGTATTAACTTAGTTTTAACCTTATTGTATGTATTACCAGCAAATTAAATGGGATAATGTGGGAAGCAGTACTGTTAAATTAGAGATTACTTTCCCAATTCCTATATATAATGTCTGTGCTTTATAACATTTCAGAAAATGAAACGAACCCACACAACTTTCATCTACTTTTCTTAATAAAAAAAAAACGCTTCTAGAGCTAAGGTCTTGATCTTTTATACCAATATACTGTGTCTATATGCTCCTGGAAATTAAAAAAATCAGAATGTCGTTAACATATACAAAAATATTTCTGTTAATCATATCCCTCAGAACACCAGGGTCTGAAAAACTGCAGGACAGTTGGATAAGCCAAACGGCATGACCAAATATTCATATTGGCTCATAAATACTCATATAGGATTTAGATCTGGACTCTGACTTTGCCATTCTAAAATGTTGAACTTCTTTTTCTTCTGAAGCCATTCCTTTGTGCTTTCATTGTTTTCATGCTGGAAGGTGAAGTTTTTCTTCATCTTCAGCTGTCTAACAGAGGCCTGCAGGTTTTGTGCCAAAATAGATTGCTGTTTGAAGCTATCCATGATTCACTCTAGCTTGACTAGAGCCCTAAAACAGTTTGTTTTTCACTTGAATTTTGTCAGTTGCTATATCACATTAAAGGTGGATAAAGATCTGGCATGATTTATCTTTCTGTTTTTGCATCACAAAAGCTTGTAATTTCAACAGTGTTTTGTAGACTTAGGTGTGTAGGTGTGTAAACAAAGCACAGGTGTCAGTAATCAGTCCTAGTAGCTAGGGGAAACATCACATGCTACTGACTTCCTGGGTTCTGCTTCACTTCCTGGTCTAATAGAGGCTTTTCATAAGACTACAATAATACACAAATAAACTTACAATCTACAGCATGCCCTCTATTTGTATTTGTATATACTTCTGCACACAGTTGGCACATTCATTGGGGTTTTTCATCCCTGGAATTCAGTGCATGGTCTCCTTATCGAGCTAATGGGGCAAGATGAAATCAAGCATCATTATTTACACACAGGTGCTCATTCATGAAATTACCCATTCCTTCTCCAATGGTGCGTCTCAATCAACTCCCTAGCTCAGTAGTCAGGGCACTGATCAGATAGTCGGGCATTTTAAGGGCTGTCCCATTTGCAAAATCCTTCCAGTGCACTGGAAAGTTCACTCCCTAAAAAAATCCCACAATGCACCACAAAAACCAGGGTGAATCGATACTCACTATATTCCCTTACTGTAAATGACATCATGTTTTCTGAAGCCTCTCAGCTCGAAAAAAAAATGGCAGACAAACTCTCAGCCAACTTAAATGTAGTACTTTAGAATTGTTGTTGTAACTCTCAAACAATTACTTACGTTAGCGATTTTTAACTTCTTGTTTAACATTCTATATATGGTTTGAGTCTAATGATTTTTAAGTGTTTAATGATTTAAAAAGATCAACTAGCTAGCCTATGATCCTACTTGAAGTACCATGACAGAAACGGGTGTGATTAACCTAACAATTTTATATGACATGTAATGTCAAAGATATCAGTCTTGCCTGTTGTTGATAAATGCCATTGGTGACATTTTACAACGCAAGTATGTTGTCATGTTGCCGGAAATTGAGTCATCAGTGTCCCAATGTGTAGTAAGCCGGGGTCCTTACCAGTGCCCGAATTCATGTACACGATATACTGATTCACGACCTAGGGAGCTAGCCCATGCACTGCCTATGGTCCAAGTGGAAGCCCAGATACCGTCTTCCACCCAATGCACAAGTCTTTGGTCTTGCTGTGAGTTCTGCCTGCCTCAAGGATCAGAACAAATCAGCCCTTGGACATTGAATGTGCCACTACCAGTAATTATTGTAAATATTAATGTCATCCCTCCCACCTCTGAGGGAGTCTAAATGTGTTGAGATTAGTGCGAGCAGGATTTGTAGTAAACTCACGAGGCGAAAACACATCGGAAAACTCTGCTTGCAACTGGACAACCCCTGTTCTTTGGCACTGACAGAGGTGGTCTCCTCTCTCTCGGGAAACACCGTCATCAAAACCACAGGAACTGCCACTGACCATGGTTTTAGGAGCTTGAGGTGACGTGTTTGCAGTGTCCCACCTCCATCTGTTCAACTTACCTCATAGTTGACTTCCCCAAATGGCCCTTGCCACTTTGTGAGTAAACTATTATTCAATTCAATTCAATTTTATTTGTATAGCACTTTTAACAATGGATGTTGTCACAAAGCAGCTTTACAGAAATAAATAAATTCAAATTAAATGAAATCAAAATAAATTGTAAAAATGTAAATTTATTCCTAATGAGTAAGCCAGAGGTGACGGTGGTGAGGAAAAACTCCTAGAGACAATATGAGTAAGAAATCTTGAGAGGAACCAGACTCAAAAGGAAATCCATTCTCATCTGGGTGATAAAGGATAGTGCGATTATAAATAAATCCCTTCTATAACTGTGTACTACATGGACAAATAGTGCAATTGTGCAACCAGTAAATTCAAGGGGTCAGGATCACTGGTTTCTCAGGAGTAGCATATATAGCTCGACAGAGAGAGACAGAGAGAGAGACAGAGAGAGAGAGAGAGAGAGAGACTGTTAGGTAAACATTTATCTCGTAATAGGACCTTCGAGGTACCAACAAATAGCCTGCACCTTTTGATCGAAGTAGGCGTGGAGGATCATAAAAGTCCAAAAGTTCGCTCAGGTACTGAGGCGTGAGACCTTTCAGTGCTTTATAGGTCAATAGTAGTATTTTATAATCAATAGGAAATTTGATTGGGAGCCAGTGCAGTGTGGATAAGACAGGGGTGGACTAACTGGAGCTTGTTTACGCACCTACTGGGACATCCAGACAGCAAGGCATTACAATAATCCAACCTAGAGGTAAGTTTATGGGACATGAATGAATTTTTCTGCATCATGTAGTGACATTATATTTCTTATCTTAGCAATATTTCCGAGATGAAAGAAAGCAATCCTAGTAATATTATCTACACGAGCTTCAAATGAAAGACAAATGATGCAAGTAGCTTGATGTGAGGTAATTATACAAGCACTTGGTACACAAGGTGAAAACTCCCACAGCCAAGTGCCCATGTTATGCATCTGGGACTGACAGTCCTGAACCTGAAGCAGATTGTCCTGTTAGTTGGCCCAGTGTGTGGAGTTTTACTCTTATGTCAAGAACATATTGAATTTCATTTTTGATTTTTGAAGGTCCTTCCTTCCAATTTTCAAATGTATTAATTCAAATGGGGAGAACCCCTTAGAGGCTTGTGGGACCTCTCATAATGCAAATAACATGGGTTCAAGCCACTTATCCAAATTCTGACTATCATAATGCACATACATAAAAATCATATTTTATGTGTTTTATTAAACTGCTCTGTTTCATTGAACTGTTTGTGGTAAATGCTGGTATGAATTGACTTCATCCCTAATAATTTGTATAGTTTACAAAGTGTGCATACAAAGTGACATAAAAGTAAGCTCAAAAAAAAAAAGAACAGCACCTCTGCAACCAAGCTTCCATGTATCGCATTTCATAATTCACGTGAACCAACACAAAGCAATCCCATTGGTTGCTATGTTGCAATGGCCTGATGAGGTCAGTACCAATTCTTTCAAAAGACACCTCGATCAATGGAAGTAGGCACAATGCCACTTTTGGGGTGGCCAGAGGATTCACCATTTACCATTGATTACACTCACTTGTTGGAAGGTTTGTCTCAGTGTTGCATCTGCCAACTGCTCCAGTGGGAACTCCCCAAGGGGAATCCCCAGGTTGCTAGGGTCTCCCCCACTTCCTGGTTCTTTCTGTCTGGGAGCAGCTGTTGATCGCCATGGCTCTGTCTCCACAGTAGGAACTGCATATATTGCACATCATGGTATGCTAATGCAGGACCCATCCACAAGCATTCTCCTTAACAGTGCTTGTCATTTTGGCCAATTTGTCCCAAGAATCAGTGGATGGGTGATGTGTGGGCTAACTCCTGCCTCCATGCCCTGAAAATGTATTTAAGTATAGCTAGCAGATACTCATGAATATCCCCAAGATAGGGAACACTCCTCATTTCTGCGAAGTGGGAATGGGAGGGGGCTGCTTGAGAGAGAGAAAGAGAGAGAGTTGAGAGGCTGCCTGCCCCCAGATATGCCGCCATGTGGTCTTCTGCCAGCTGGATTGTCTTGTCCAATGTACACTCTGATGTTCCTGCTAGCAGTCATGAGACAAACTGCTCCAGTACCACCTGGTCCACGGTACTGTTGATGTTGGAACTGCTGGGCGAAGAAAAACGAGAAAGTTGTGGTCTTGGTAAAACCTGCAGACAATCATGGCCGAGCATTTCTCTACTCCACATACGACCTTGTTTCATTTGGCCCACATGAACTTGCAAAAATGTATATGGAATATGAAATGGCCCGTAGTGCTCTACTTCTCTACATCTCTACATTTTCTCATTACCCAGAATTCTCACCAGACCTGTAGTGTAATGGCCTCCTGCATTCTGTATGTGCCCCTGTACAGCATGCAAAGGGTTGCTACTCACAGTGCTGAAATGTGGGTTAAAATCAATGCCTAGTACATTTGATACAAGTAAGACCTGTGTCTATAGATGATTCAGAAAAGAATCTGGTGTTGGCAGTGGGGTAACCACGAATTAATTTCAAGAAGGATGAGTACAGTAAATACATAAAAAACATGAATGTTTTCATGATCTGTGCATATATATATATATATATATATATATAAAACTTTAATCAGTATAGTGATTGTTAT